>SJYC01078004.1:0-41035 GCA_006408675.1 Madoqua kirkii | reverse complement strand
GAGAAAAATGCCTGAGGAAAATTAAAATTGTTTTAGAAAAATATAGGTAAATAAGTGTAATAAACATATATATGTAAAATAAATATACATGAATAAGCATTTATTATTTTTGAACATTAAAATGTATTGGCTATAATGTGAATTTAATGGTTACTAATGTTGAGTGAACACCAGGCTTCCAGGATTGACCACATGTTGAAGCTGAATGTTGGGTTCATAAGGATGGAAGTTGGGTTCACTGTTACTCTTCTTTCTACCTTTGGGTATGTTTGAAACTTTCCATAGTAAAAAGTTTTGAAAAGACAATAAATGAGGTCTTAGGAAACTGTTCTTGACTGGTTTATTCTGCAAAAGAGTCCTCTTTTTGTGTCTCATTGTAAGTGCATCTTAAATATTTTCATCAGTGAAGTTCAAAGCTAGTTTGGATTCAGTATATCAATGAAATGCTTCCACCCTGTATATAAGTCCTACAATTGACCCTCTATAATTGAACCTGGAAAAAAATAGGCTCACATGAATTTCATGAGTTAATTGAAGATAATAAAAATGTTAAATTTCAGTAAGAGATGACACTTATTACCAAGAACAAGTCATCAGTTCTCTAGTTATTTTTACTTTCATTTTATTTGTATCCACATATTATATGGGGAGTCAGAAATCTATATAAGCTAATCCCTAGAACATACAACTTACTTTATGTCTTAGTATCCCCATTTCATTCTCCAGTTAAATGAGAAGAAACCCTGTAACTAAACTTTTTATCTTCCAGAATCACTTAAGAAATAACCGTGTTTAAAAGATTTTTCTAATGTATCATATAGAATTCTGTAGAAATATATTACTACAGAAAGATTGTCTCCTCTGCTAAGAACAAATAGAAAATAAAGACTAAATAAATGAATAATTCTAAAAATCTGTTTTTTTTTTAGTGTCATCTCTTTGTGAAATTTCTCACACAAGGTGTCACACTTTTCATTTTCTTCTCTTCTGGTTTGGACTTCGAGCAATGATCTGCTGCTCCTATGTATCAAGTATACTCTGGAATATAGAAATATACATAATCCTCGCCTTAGGTACAATGTGAGTGAGCTGATAAAGCATAAGAAAGGCTTTGAAACCCTAATGAGTTACAAATTTATTGATATCTAGGAACCCTGTGTGATAGGTGGGATCATGACATGCTTTGTGACTTTTTTGGTTAGTTTGCTTAAATTTCAATCAAATTTGAAGGTAACTATGCAGTGAAATGCTCTAAGGGACATTTCACACAGTTTCAAGAAGATGTGGATTGGCTTTGCCACTCAGATGAAATTAAATCCTGAGAAACTCCAATACTTTGGCCACCTCATGAGAAGAGTTGACTCATTGGAAAAGACTCTGATGCTGGGAGGGATTAGGGGCAGGAAGAGAAGGGGATGACAGAGGATGAGATGGCTGGATGGCATCATTGACTCAATGGACATGAGTTTGGGTGAACTCTGGGAGTTGGTGATGGACAGGGAGGCCTGGTGTGCTGCAGTTCACGGGGTCGCAGAGTCGGACACGACTGAGCGACTGAACTGAACTGAAACGAACAGAATAAAGGGGAAGGGAAGACAACACCTTATCATTAAAAATCAATCAGATACTTACTGAGTGCCTCTTCTGAAGATTTTTTACATTTCAGTAGCTAGCAAATCTTGGTTTACAAAATTCACATATGTTATCTTATTTGATCCTCCCAACAAACTGGTAAGATAAGTGGCGCAATCTTAGAACAAGGAAATTGTATCTCAGAGGGTTCTGTGCTTCCTGCAGCCCTTATTCCCAGTGGAAGGGTGCAGGAACAGAGTCGCTACCCAGGTCTCCAGACACAGTCCTGGGGTCATTTTCCTTGGACCACTAGCCTTGCACTCTTCCATTTTATGCTGGTCCTGCAGAGGATTCAAAAGAAGTAAAGACATTATCCCTGCCTTCAGTGAGTTTATGATCTAGACTGGGAAACTGCAAGTTTTACATAATGAAATATGTTAAAAAAAAAAAAAACCAAAAAACTAAGTGTTAAATTATATGAGTTCAGTTCAGTTCAGTCGCTCAGTTGTGTCCGATTCTTTACAACCCCATGAACTGCAGAAATGAAGTATAAATACAGTAATGTCCAAATTCTTTTAATTAGAAAAATAAGGTGCTATAAATTCTTCCCAAACATTGAAAAACATGTTTGTGGGTACCCAAGAACACTGGTGGCACAGTGGCAAAGAATCCTCCTGCAATTGCAGGAGATACAAGAGACAAGGGTTCAATCCCTGGGTTGGGAAGATCCCTTGGAGGAGGAATGGCAACCCATTCCAGTATTCTTTGCTGGAAAATTCCATTGACAGAGTTGCCTGGCAGGCTGCAGTCCATGGGGTCACAAAGAGTCAGACACAACTGAGCGTGTGCGTGCACGCATGTGTGCATGCACACACACACACACACACAGGTCAACTGGATGTTTCTCAAGTCTTCCAGTTTTTCCTGGAAGAGTCCCGTATTAATTCCTGACTGGGAAGAAAGCCTGTAGAGGAGAAATGGGTAGAGAATATCTTCTCACACCTTATCAAGTACTTGTGGTACAATCTTGCAGAGGTCCGCAGAGTCACATGGTTGCTTTTAAAAG
The DNA here is from genome assembly GCA_006408675.1 of Madoqua kirkii. Classification (NCBI taxonomy): domain Eukaryota; kingdom Metazoa; phylum Chordata; class Mammalia; order Artiodactyla; family Bovidae; genus Madoqua; species Madoqua kirkii. The sequence goes on along the minus strand of SJYC01078004.1, from coordinate 38,397 downwards.
CCGGTTCTTGAACTGTTGGATTCTTTCAGGCCTTTGTTGTGCCTCAGACTGAGAACTAGAGGCTTGTGAGAGCTAGTCCTGGCACGTCTTTGAAGGCCCTCTACTCCACCAGCGGAGGCCACCTGAACAATGCTTCTTTGCCTCTTCCTATTACCTAACTGCAGAGGGAGTAAGGGGGAGAGTCCAGAATTTTGAAGAAACTTCTTGGAGACAAGAGAAGGGGCACATTTGTTCTACATTCAGACGGACCAGGGACTTCAAGAATCTTCAGGGACTCTGTGATCACTTTTCTTTTCTTTTTTTTTTTTTAATTATTTGTTTCTTTGTTTTTGGCTGCACTGGGCTTTTGTTGCTTTCCTTTGGTTTGCGATGAGCAGGGGCTACTTCATGTTGCAGCACACGGGCTTAGTTGTCCCGAGGCATGGGGGATCTTCTCGGACCAGGGATTGAACCCATATCCCTGCATTAGCAGGCAGATTCTTAAACACTGAGCCACCAGGGAAGTCTCTCACTTTTATTTTCTAGTGGCCTAATGTTGAAATCTAAAACTTTCCAAACCTACATCTGCTCCAAAAGCAAAATTCTGTTGGAACTACCTGTTCTTTCTTTTCCAGCAGAGCAAGCCTGTTCTCAGAAGTGGCTGCAGGCCACTTTGTGTCTGTGTCTTCCCCACTGAGCGGTGTACTGCCTAGGAGGCCCCATGGGGACTTCCAGAGTCATCAGTGAGGGACTGGCAACAATCCTGCTAAAAAATACACGTGGCCAGCCAGGTTCACCAGCATGCTGGACATGCCTCTATAGGCTTCTTCCAAGTGTTCATTGGCTTATGTGTTGATCTGTGTGGGCCAGTGTAGATGGATCTGCTTTATAATCCTACTTGCCACCAGGAAAGTCAAACAGCAGTCACATGCTGGCAGAGCTGTACTGGGGTCATCCCCCAGGCATCAAGGCATGTCCACTCAAGAGCAGGGGAAGGCAGTGGGAGAAATGTTTGGAGTTCAGTATCAAATGAAATGTTACGTGAGTAAATGTGAGGGTACGTTGAAGAGACACCCATCCACAACTTCAATAACATTTGTCACTTACACTGAGCACCTGAGGGCAAATGTGAACACAGTTCTGTCTGACTCCTAGGTTAAAGCTTATAACTGCTACCACAGCGCCTTCTGTATCATCAAAGATGTGTCCTTTGAATTACTTTTCCAGGAGTGGCAATGGATTTATGTTGAGTTACGCAAGCTTTCATTTCATCCAGTGATTGTGAACATGGACCCTGAAACCAGCTCTGTCATGTACTAGCTTGTGTGACCTTGGGCAAGTTACTTAAAAATTCTCCATGACTCCAGTTCCCCATATATGAAATGGTGGTAATTACACTAAACACCCCATACATTATTATAAAAATTAAAGGAGTTTAGACATGTAAAGTGGAGAAGGCGATGGCACCCCACTCCAGTACTCTTGCCTGGAAAATCCCATGGATGGAGGAGCCTGGTGGGCTACAGTCCATGGGGTCGCTAAGAGTCGGACAGGACTGAGCAGCTTCACTTTCACTTTTCACTTTTATGCATTGGAGAAGGAAATGGCAACCCACTCCAGTGTTCTTGCCTGGAGAATCCCAGGGATGGGGGAGCCTGGTGGGCTGCCGTCTATGGGGTCGACAGAGTCGGACATGACTGAAGCAACTTAGCAGCAGCAGCAGCAGACATGTAAAGAGCTTAGAACATTGCTTGGCTCATATTAGGTTCTGCATAAGTATTAGCTATTTTCATTCATTTATTCACCTAATATTAATTTAAAATCTCTGCTCTGGACACTGCTAGGTGTTGAGCAAAAAGAAATAAGACACGGTGTGCCTTCAGAGGGCTTCTGCTCTATAGTATTTGGGTTGATTTTTTTTTTTTAGACACTGAATTGTGTCTGCTTCTTTTGTGACCCCATGGACTACAGCCCACCAGGCTCTTCTGTCCGTGGGATTTCCCAGGCAAGAATACTGGAGTAGGTTGCCATTTCCTTCTCCAACATTATACTATAAGCTTGTGTTTTATTTATCTTTTTTTGCCTAGCACAAGCATTGTGAGGTACTCAATATAGGTTTTTGAATTCATGATTGGATTCGAGAAATAGGCAGGTTTACCACTAACTTCAATTAAATGACTATATTTAACAGTGTCTAGCACATAGTGAGTCCTGGGTACCGTATAAGCATTGTTAACTATTTTAATGATTAATTTAGTAGACTAAATGCTGAGACTGAATGTGCAGACTAGAGGCTGAGGGTGAGGCGGTGGAGGTGCACTCAGGGAAGTCTTCCAAGAGGCAGTATCATTGAGCTGAGTTTTGATCAGAGAGTGGGCGTTAGCCAGTAAGAGAAGAGGGCTAAGTGTGTTCCAGGCAGAAGGAACATTGTGTGCAGAGCTAGAGAGGCGTGAAATAGCACAATACATTCAGGGAGCTCCAAGTAGGCAAGTACAACTGGAGCCTCATCCTCACTGTGACATACAGCCGTGCATTTGTTAAATGAGTATTTGAGATTAAGGGCTGGGAAACGAAACAAAACAAATGAGACATTACTTGTGTCACCCTGGCCTTTAGCATTAAGTAAATAACCAGTTATGGAGTAAGTGGCCACAGAATTTTAAGTTGTTCAGCATTGTCCTTGCCCTGCTACAAACGCTTTTAGTGTGTACAGCTTTGCTTTATAGTTAGCCCCTTCTTGTCTTCTGAGAGAGGAAATAAAGTCACTTAGTTTATTGTTTTTTTCAAAGTAATTGAGGTAAATTACAATAAAGTTGATGGGGTATAGGTGAAGATGTTTCTGCATAGTAACATAGGTTGCCCTAGATCAGGAGTTAGCAAACTGTGGTCTGAGGGCCAAATCCTATCCACTGCCTGTTGTTATAATTAAGCCTTTTTGGAAAAGGGCCATGCCTATTTGTTTATGTGTAGTCTAGAGCTGCCTTAGTGCTACAGTGGCAGAGCTGGCCGTTGTGATATGAATTTAAAAATTTTCTACTTGTCTGTGTTTTCGCAACAACTGAAATATAAATTTCTTAAATGCTTTTACTTATGATGGAATCTTTTTAAAAATCCCTTGCTTATATCAAAAGGTTAACAAATGTTAATAATTGTGAGCTAATCAGTTCTTAGACATAACAGAATACATGTCTGACTTAAAGCCAACATAAGCGCTAAGGCAGTACGCTTTTCTATTCATTTCAAAAGCAAAAGCCTGTGTAACAAATGAACGCAAGTTCTGTTTAGAGCAGCATGCTCTAATGCAACAAATCTAGAAAGACACTATCCTTACTAATTAGTAAGTAAGATAAAGCACATAATATCATAAAATCATGGCAGCATGTAGGCCCTCTACTGAAAATGATTATTATGTATTCTAAGCTAGCAAGAATCCATTTGTAATTAAACCATGGGTTTTATGCCATGTGTCTTTTCTGAAGTGGACAATGAATTTTACTTACATATTTATGAGTTTTCAAGTGGCTGCATTCTCAAAGACAAGGTCTGAAAGATGAATACAACTGGCAAAGATGGTCAAGATTTAGAAGATAAAATGAAAGCTGCAGGGGACAAAGAGATCAGAAGTAAGCAGGATAAGTGGCTTACTGTTGAATAATGGAAGAAAAGAACTTTTAAAAAGTGCATTACATTAAAGCATGATGATTATTTAAAAGAGGTCAGAGCTGAGAATAAAGCATCAGTTTATACAGTTACTGTGTAAGCCATAAAAATCTCTCTTTTCTAAGAGCTCCTATATAGTAATATCTAGCATTAATACATAAACACTTTCAACTTTACAGTCCTCACAATATCCTAAGGTCCCATTCCATTGTTGACAGCTTCAATTATGAGAAAATTCTTATTATAATGAGCCAAAATTTACTTCTTTAAAATTACTATCTATTGACCTTTGTTATGCCTTTTACAGCCATGCAGACATCTTTTTCCTCCTCTCCATGGCAGTGCCTTAAATACTGGAAGCTTAATACCATGTCCACTATTAGCTGCTCTGCTCTAAATAACAGGCCAGTTTTCTTCAAGTCTTTGTCTCAGATAGTTCTGGCTTTTCAGTCACCCTGTTTGAGACTCTTCTTAACATGACTCACTTAATAATCAACTCTTTTAAAATATATGGAACTGGTCATCAATGCTCAAGTTTCCTCTGAAGAGTACCAAGAAGCAGGACTATGGAGGACATTTATTAGTGCCCTCTCAGTAGTTATCCTCTCTGTCCCTACTAACAATACCCTAAATTCTCATTGGGAAATTCTCTTCTCCTATTTAGGTTTTATTGAAGTGAGGTTGCCCACATACCCTAATTTAGCCAGCTGGTCTATCCAGTGTTAAGAGTACATAGTCAGGATGGTGGTTTAGTCACTAAGTCATGTCCAACTCTTACAACTCCACTGACTGTAGCCTGCTAGGCTCCTCTGTCCATGGGACTTCCCAGGCAAGAATACTGGAGTGGGTTGCCATTTCCTTCTCCAGGGGATCTTCCTGACCCAGAGGTCAAATCCATGTTTCCTGGATTATAGATGGTCTCCTGCATTGCAGATATATGCTTTACTGCTGAGCCACCAAGGAAGCCCATTAAGAGTCCATGTGCTGTGCTGTGCTGTGCTGTGCTGTGCTGTGCTGTGCTGTTCTGTGCTGTCGCTTCAGTCGTGTCCGACTCTGTGTGACCCCATAGATGGCAGCCCACCAGGCTCCGCCATCCCTGGGATTCTCCAGGCAAGAACACTGGAGTGGGTTGCCATTTCCTTTTCCAATGCATGAAAGTGAAAAGTGAAAGTGAAGTCCATAGCCCTATACAAATCAATTGACTTGAGACAAGTTTGTCAGGACTTCTGGGAAAGAAAAACCTCCTTATCTCAAAAGACCACCAAGAATTAATTCTTACTAACTAGATGTAAAGGAGGAATGTTATAACCCAGGAGTTACTAGAAACCATCTTGCAACTCTGCAAGAACCCATGTGAGGCAACAAAGTGAAGAAGTAAAGAGCTGTGCTGGCTTTTCTGTTTCTGTGTACATACCACACTCTTTCCAGTGCACATGCACACTGTACAAGGCTGTAATGATGCTTTCTCATGTATGTTAATTATTTCTCAACAAAACTTGGAAAATAAATAAATAAGCAGTTACTAACTGAACATGAATAAATTGACAAAGGGTAACTGGAAATTTCTTCTTTCCCAGATGCTGAGAGTCAGTCTAATGAAGCCAATTAAGAAAACTGAATATAAAATAGATTCCCTAATACTTAGTGGGAGCAGAATTCATGAATACTTAGAGCCCCAAAAGTAGAGGGAAGGATTAGTACAATTACGTAAATGTTTGCTGAGTCCAACCAGGGATACATATATTCCTGTAGATAAAGTGCAATGTGTTAGGACCAGAACAAAAATGTATACAAGATATTGACAGGACATGCAGGTAGGTACTGACATGAACTCAGGAGATAGGAGATGATTTTATTCATTCATCCATTCATTTAATGGATATTTATTGAGCACCTCTTCGGTGTTAGGTATTCTTCCAGGGACTGGTTATAGAACAGTGAAAAAGCAGTCAAAAATGTATGCCCTTTTAAGCTGACATTCTAGTAAGGAGATGTAGAAAATACATAATGTGACAAACGGTTAAAAAAAAAGTGTTGTGCAAAATAAAAAATTAGAGTAAGGAAATAAGAAAGTAGACAAAACAAGATGGTAAGTAAAGGTCCCCTAATAAGGTGACAGTTAAGCAGAATCTGACCCCTAAGAGACATTTGACTTGGTTCTGAAAGGATGTATTAGAAGTCACCAAAAAGAAGTTGGGGAAAGAATTTCCAGGTATAGAAAATAAAGACTGAAAAAGCTCAGAAACCCAGAAGAGTTTGGGGAAATAAGTTGCTTTTTACCATCTAATATCCATTTCCTATTCTTATAATGGTATCTTGCAATTTCTTAAGAAAACTACTTCTACTCATTCTTCATCTGGATGTTTCAGATCTGGAGTAAAACATGTATCCCAGATCTGAAAAACTAGAGCATTATATCGCTTAAATTGAGGAGTAAATAATTCAGAATTGTCCAATATGTCCAATATTTTCTTCAATATGTTTACCAAAAAGAGGTAGTCTGCTTTCTGCACTGGGATTTCCAATGGTTACAATAATATGAGCCTAGAAGAAGCCATCATGCAGAGCCAGAGTATGAAAATAACTCAGCACAAAGCAGAGCCAAAAGATAATGAGAAACTGAAGGTTGACCTTCACTTCTGAACTGCTCGATACAGCTAGATAAATACCTGGCTGAAGCTAACCTTAGTCAGGTATTTTTAAGTTTTGTGAATCAATACATTTCTATTTGGCATTGAACTTGGTACTCTATCATTTGCTGGTCACAGAGTCTTGATGTAAAGAATAGATCAAGGAAAGGACTGTCAGATGTTATTTTAGAAATTATGATAGTACTTAGGCAACTGTCCCACAAAGATTCCTATCAAACTATATCACAAAGCTACAGTAATCAAAATATTATGATATTGGTGTAAAGACATAGATAAATTGAACAAAATAGAGTCCAGAAATAAACCCAAGCTTGTATGATCGATTAATTTACAACAAAGAAGCCTAGGTTATACTAAATAAAGGATAGTTTCTTCAATTAATGATGCTGGGAAAACTGGATAACCATATGCAAAAGAATGAAACTGAATGTCTACCTTATGCCATATATAGAAATCAACTAAAAATAGATTAAAGATTTGAACACAAGCCCTCAAACCATAAAAATCCTACAAGAAACATATGGGATAAGATCCTTGAGTTTAGTCTTGGCAATGATTTACTGGATTTGACATAAACAGCAAAGACAACAAAAGCAAAAATAAATAAGTGAGACTACATCAAACTAAAAAGCTTCAATACAGCAAACCACCAACAAAATGAAAAGGCAACCTACAGATTAAGATAAAATATTTGCAAATCGTATGTCGGACAAACAGTAACTATCCAAATACATAAATTCAGTAGCAAAAAGCAAAGTAATTCAAAAACAGCAGAAGAACTCAATAGTCATTTTTCAAAAAAGAATATCAAAATGGCCAAAAGGTACATTAAAAGATGCTCAACATCCCTAATCATTGGGGAAATGAGAATCAAAATGATAATGAGATATTACCTCACAACTATTAGAACAGCTGTCATCCAAAATACAAGAGACAAGTATTGGCAAGGCTGTGGAGAAAAGAGAAGCCTGATTGGAATGTAAATTGATACCCCTATGGAAAACAGCATGGAGGTTTTTCAAAAAATTTAAAAGTGAAATACCATATGATATAACAATTTCACTTGTGGGTATACCAAGAGATACACACCCCCATGTTTGTTGCAGCATTATTTACAGTGGCCATGATATGTAAACAATCTGAGTGCCCATCAATGGATGAATGAAGAAGTTGTGAGATAGACAGGTACACACACAGAATGGAACATTTCTAGCCATGAAAAAAATATCCTGCCATTTGTGAGTCTTGACAAGATTCTGCCAAGTGAAATAACCCAAACTGAGAAAGATTAAATACTACATGGTATCATTTATACTTTGACTCTAAAGAAAATTTTTTAAAGTCAAACTCACAGAAATACAGAAGAGAAAAGTGTTTTCCAGGACCTTGAAGGTGGGGAAATAGGAAAAGGAAAGGGAGAAATGAAAAGAAAAAAGATTTATAGGAAAACTTAATTCTTACATTTGAAGAATGTGAGGACTGATGCTGGGAGGGATTGGGGGCAGGAGGAGAAGGGGATGACAGAGGCTGAGCTGGCTGGATGGCATCACTGACTCGATGGATGTGAATCTGAGTGAACTCCGGGAGTTGGTGATGGACAGGGAGGCCTGGCGTGTGGCGATTCATGGGGTCACAAAGAGTCGGACACGACTGAGTGACTGGACTGAACTGAACTGAACTGAAATTGTCCAAAGTGGGGGAGGCAGTTTCATAATATAAAGTAAAATGCTGCGAGGTGTTTTGAATGCCTACACACAGAACCCTGGAGAGGGCACCTTCTCTGGGTTACTTACTCATAAAAATGTGCACATGTGTTAAGCACAGTAGGTACTGAGGTGCGCAGCACTCTGTGAGTACAAAAATAGATTTAACATTCATATATTATTAAAGAGAAGCACAGCTAGACAGTAGCTAACACAGTAAAAACAGAGTAGGAGGAAAGAGACCTCAGTATAGAACTGGGCTCAATTCCAAATACAGTAAGGATACGTGGGGATTTATAGCCAAGAAACAGACTGAGGGATCAGTGGATGAAAAACTACTAAAAAGAGATATCAAGGGTAGGAGAAACTCTTGCTAAATTGACCTGATAGGATTGGATTCTTGCTGAAGGCAGGCCAGAGTGATTAAATATCAAGGGTGGAGAGAGTCTCTCTAAACTGACTTGGCAGGATTCTTACTACAACTAGGCTATGCAGGGAAGTCCAGTGGTGGGACAGGGAGGGTTGGGATATATGTAAGGTCTGGTCTCCTTCAAAAAAGAGCTCCGAGAAGCCTGAATGAAGTTGTACAGGGAGACTGTCTTTGTCGATATGACCACAAATTTCAGTGTGCTTACGATCATTCCTTGGTTGGTTCATGCTGCTGTGTTTAGATAACTTGAGAGCAGCGGAGGACATTTCTCACAGTAAAAATGACAGTGTCCTTCAGAGTTTTGAAAAAATGTTTGTTTTGAACTCACCAAACCCATGCTTTACCTATTTTCTTACAGACTTATCATCTCTGAACTCTACTTACATAAAATTATAAACACATTAAAGTGAACTTATTAGTTGCTCAGTCATGTCTGACTCTTTACAACCCCATGAACTGTAGCCCGCGAGATTCCTCTGTCCATGGAATTCTCCAGACAAGAATGCTTTATATTTTGCCATCCCCTTCCCCAAGGGATCTTCCCAGCCTAGGGATCAAACCCAGGTTTCCTACAATGCAGGCAGATTCTTCACCGTCTGAGCCACCGTGGCACCATGTACTGCACATCTTAGAGTCTATCTAAATGGTTCTCAGTGCTATTCCAGCTTAGAGTGTGATCTTCTAAAGTGCACTTACATCAGAATCACCTGAAAGATTTGTTTAAAAAAAAAAAAAGATTTCTGGGCCTTATAGACCAACTGGATCAAAGTTTCTTGTAATGATGTTCAAGAATATGCATCTTGAAAAGAATTCAAGCCTATTCTTATGCACACTAAAGAACTGCTCAACTATGGAGTAAATATTGGTTAGATTTAGAGAAGACAAGAAGACTAAATTTTATTGATGTCTACTTTTTTATATGCTTTACACACTCAGTCTCATTTAATTATCAGAACAATGAAACACTTACTTTGGCCATTTTAAAGATGCTGAAATTAAATCAGAGAAAACTAAAGCATGCATTCAAATCCACACATCTGGGAAGTGCCCAAGCTGACAGGGAATCTATAAAACTAATACACTTGACTTGTCCTGACTTCAGCAGGCTGTCTTCTCCCTGCATCCCAAACCCCACTCATTTCTTGGATTATTCCAGGAGAATTTTTCACACACAAAAGCATTTTTTTTTAATGTTGACAATACTAATTTGAGTTGGAAACACCATATTACATAATGCTGGGTTGATCTCAGACCTCAGAAAATGTCAGATTATCATTTTCCAAATTATCATTTCCTCATAAAAAGTAGTCAGTATTATACATATTGAGCCTATATGTATCTCTCTCCCTGTGATTTGAGATCAGCTGACCACTCCCACCCTTGTCTTATAATTCTGAGAAGTGGATTAAAAGACATTAAGGTAAAGATATCTAATTTCTTTAACCTCTAATTTTATTCACATCCTTTTACCACTTGAGGAAAGTATGATGCCTTGACTGTTTTAATGTGTTGAAAAAAGTAACTGTTCTAATGATAATTAGTCTCTTATTTTGAATCTAACTTTTCTGGCACTGAAGACAAAAGATTCCTAAAAAACCTCACAATCTGGATGGCCTGAGAGACATTACAGTACAGTACAATGAGTTACATATGCATATCTATGAAGAGATATGTGCAAAAGGATGACCCCTGTCTGGGGAAGTGGATGATGAACACTTCACAGAGAAAAGATATTTGTGCTAAAATATCATAGAGAAGAGAAACAAGGGCCATTCCAATAAAGAGAATAGATTATTTAGACAGATCCTACACTTGTATAGGGGATGTGTACATCCTATACAAGTGTATAGGATCCTACACTAGTGTAGACAGATCCTATACTTGTATAGTGCTTGCCCTTATTTATCCGCCTCACGTCTTTTCCATCTTCTTCATTCAACCCATTAGGGACCCAATAAGGGATTTCACTTAATATCTTTTTAGGGCCCAAAATCCAAAGTGATCATTTTCAGTTGGTTTGTTGAACCAGTATCATGAATTATGCAGATTTAAAAGAAGCTATTCCCATTGTAAGTGCTTAAATTCACGTAACTCCTTTCATATACTTTAAGTTCATTGAAATACTTTGAATTAGAATCTGAAAAAGATTTCTTATGGAATAATAAAAAATACCAGATAAACATTTGGAAGTTTCTTCCTAGTAATATTCTAAGAAAATTGTAAAGTGTTATTGAGTCTAAAAACAGTAGCATGAATGCATATGATCTCTTGAGAGTTTCTTAATACATAAAGGAAGCTATAGACTTTACATGACACTGTCTTCATTAAAGGTAGCATTAAATATGTACTCAAACATTTTGAGGTTTTATTTGGTCAGCCTCAAACATTGTGTCATCATGCTTGGTTTACTCTGGGCATTTACCTGTTTACTCTGAATCACCACATTTCAATTTGGTATAAATACTCCTAGTCTTTTACCTGCAACTGTAATTGCCTCCTCTTTTTAAGGCGGTATTTTCTGAAATAAATACTGGTGTCTTATTTAAATTAGAAAAATTTCTCAGTTTTACCACTTCTACATGTTGATTTGTAACTGTATCCCAAAGTAACTGTCTCCATGACTTATAAATACTTAGACTATTACTCCATACAACTAAGGAAAATTATTTCAAGTGATACTACAAAAAGGGAAAATAAATTCTCAAAAGAAGATAATTCATCAAGATGTTCCTTTTGTTCTTATTTTGGAGAGAATATTGTTATAATATATTGCAGATTCAGAAACACTAAATTTCAGTCTTGAAAAAGCATGTTCATGTATAAAATATGTCAAGATTCACATTATATTTTTCCCATAGCATATATTTCAATACAACTTTAATGATACAAAGTAAGGAAAGAACTAGGCATTTAGAACCATCATCAGGAAAGCTAGGAGTCAATGAAATATTCTTAAACAGCTTGAAATCTGATCTGCACAGATATCATGAGAGAGAGTGCAACAGTAATGACGTATACATCTTAACTCACACACATTTGCTTAAGTTTTCCCCTCCTTCTAACAGATGTCAGGCATCCATATAGCAAATTCATGCAAAGTACTGTCCTCACTGTTTCTCAACATGCTAGACATTGAGTTGCCACCTCCCTCCGTTTCCCTACTTCATTCCTTACTCACACTTTTGCACTTGTCTTAAAAACCAGGGTGGCTATCCAGGTTCAACAACAGCACTCCAGCCCCTTATCCCTAAGTTTTCATCCTTTGGTGTGCCAGCACCCTTGTTTTCACTCTGGCCCCATAGAGATCTCAAGCCCTTTGACTCCACATTTGTTTCCAAATCAATGAGCCTGTTCCTGACTCTACTTACTTACGGGTATATGATTTCAACACCTTCAGCCTGCTCACTCATTTGTCCTTCTGATGCAAAAGCCCTGAAAATCTTAAGCTTTTTTCAGCTTACAAAGCCTCACTTTAGATTGGTATTTCCAGAAAATAATAGGGTCATAATTTACAGATTGCCTGTTTCAGATGCTTTACAGCTTCCTTTCATATCACTGTTCTTCACTTAGTCTAAACATCTGAATCAGTTAACATGTGTTGGTAGCAACAGGAGTCATAACCAGGCCAGGTGGAACAGACACCATATAAAAAACGCCAGCCATTAAAACCAACAGATACTGGTTCTTGATGCAAACAACAAGATACAACTCCAAAAAGGGAAGAGGAGGAGGAGGAAAAGGCGGGGAAAGGTGGCTGCTCTCACGTATTCACTGTGAGCCAATCACTATGGCCAGCACGATGGATTCGTATGATTGACCCTCCCCCCAGGAAACCAGGCAGATGGAAGGATTGGCAGGAGAGAAAAAGGGTTTTGTTGCTGTTCAGTCACTCAGTTGTGTCCAACTCTTTGTGACTCCATGGACTGCAGCACACCAGGCTTCTCTGTCCTTCACCATCTCCCAGAGTTTGCACATATTTATGTCCATTGAGTTGGTGATGCCTTCCAACCATCTTGTCCTCTGTTGTCCCCTTCTCCTCCTGCCTTATGAGCAGACAAAGCCACTACAGCTTTCTTGCCTCTCACTGAAAATTTCTTCTATTGACAATTTAAGGAGCCCAGTCCTTAACATTAGAAAGAGAGACAGTATCTTTGTTTCAGTCACAGAGTCCAAGAAAGTTCTTGACATTCTCTTTCCATTTCTCCCGGTTTTTCCTCTAGCTCTCTGATCTTCCTACTCAGCTTGGGATGGAATTATTGGTATTTTTCAGTGAGTGTCCTTATGCCTTTTTAAGTTATTATTGCTGAAAACCTCCCAGTACAATCTCATTGACACCCTTGGCTTCAGTTTCCATCTATACAGTGATTCCTCAAACTGTAGTGCAGACTGACAGCTACCTACCTGACAGTTTCCTTTGAGGTGATATGGAGAAGTTTCCCACAGACAATTCAGATATAATATTTCCAAATGAAATCCATCATCCATTTCCCCTTCATGTCACTCTGGCCTCCTGCATATCCTCACCACCTGAGAATGGTGAGGATTCCATCCAGTTCTGCCTGGAATCCTCCTAAACTCACTCCCTCCCCTAAACTTCCTTCTGTGATCCACCAGCAAATCAAGACAATTCTCACTGCTACTGCCCCAGTAAAACAGTCATCATTTCTCCTTGACATAACCCCTGCCTCCCGCCTCAGTCACCTCCAGTTTATTGACAGCTTTCAAAATGCTACTAGAATAGTCTGCAGTGCTAATTTGGTCGTTGTCCCTCTAAAGGCTGCCTGCACAATAACATCCAAAGTCCTTTGCCTGCCAGGCAAGAGCCTCCCCAAGTCTGTTGTCTTCCTCTCTGTCTCACCTCATCTTGCCAACCCTGTAGCCAAAAATACAACACTACCTGTACCTACAATTCTGTTAGCAGAACATGGCATGCTCTGTGGCTTCTTATAGACAGTCAAACTATGCTAGTGGTGCCTTGTCCAAATAAATGTCCTGTAGAATTCATGAGTATAATAAAATGTGTATAGTTTTACACTCCTGAGGTTGGGTTACGTATTATGCAGCAATATATAACTGGAATAGGTACTTCGCTGATTCATAATTTTCCCCGTGATTAAAATCTCCAGCATTAGTTGGAGAATAGATTCTACTTTTTTATTGAATCTTACATTTTCTTCTTGTGGGTTTATTACATAAAATCTTAGAAAATACATGAAATGTGAGAACAAATCTGGCTTCAAAAAATATTTATGTCCTTTATTTACTTGTTCAGTTCAGTCGCTCAGTTATGTCCGACTCTTTGTGACCCCCATGAATCACAGCACGCCAGGCCTCCCTGTCCATCACCAGCTCCGAAAGTTCACTCAGATTCATGTCCATTGAGTCAATGATGCCATCCAGCCATCTCATCCTCTGTCGTCCCCTTCTCCTCCTGCCCCCAATCCCTCTCAGCATCTAAGTCTTTTCCAATGAGTCAACTCTTCGCATGAGGTGGCCAAAGTACTTGGAGTTTCAGCTTTAGCATCATTCCTTCCAAAGAAATCCCAGGGTTTTTCAGTTCAGTTCAGTTCAGTCGCTCAGTCGTGTCCGACTCCTTGCAACCCCATGAACTGCAGCATGCGAGGCCTCCCATCACCAACTCCCAGAGTTCACCCAAACTCATGTCCATTGAGTCGGTGATGCCATCCAGCCATCTCATCCTCTGTCGTCCCCTTCTCCTCCTGCCCCCAGTCCCTCCCAGAATCAGAGTTTTTTCCAATGAGTCAGCTCTTTGCATGAGGTGGCTAAAGTACTGGAGTTTCAGCTTTAGCATCAGTCCTTCCAAAGAGATCCCAGGGTTGATCTCCTTCAGAATGGACTGGTTGGATCTCCTTGCAGTCCAAGGGACTCTCAAGAGTCTTCTCCAACACCACAGTTCAAAAGCATCAGTTCTTTGGTGCTCAGCTTTCTTCACAGTCCAACTCTCACATCCATACACGACTACTGGAAAAACCATAGCCTTGACTAGACAGACTTTAGTCGACAAAGTAATGTCTCTGCTTTTGAATATGCTATCTAGGTTGGTCATAACTTTTCTTCCAAGGAGTAAGCATCTTCTAATTTCATGGCTGCAGTCACTATCTGCAGTGATTTGGGAGCCCCCCAAAATAAAGTCTGACACTGTTTCCACTGTTTCCCTATCTATTTCCCATGAAGTGATGGGACTGGATGCCATGATCTTCGTTTTCTGAAAGCTGAGCTTTAAGCCAACTTTTTCACTCTCCTCTTTCACTTTCAACAAGAGGCTTTTTAGTTCCTCTTCACTTTCTGCCATAAGGGTGGTATCATCTGCATATCTGAGGTTATTGATATTTCTCCTGGCACTTGGTCACTGTCAAAGGCAACATTGCTATCTAGGGACATGGATGTCACTGAAAAAGTGGAATAAATAGTCTTTTAAAAATTCTCTATCCATATGTTGATTTTTTAAAAGTATTGCTAGTATATATCTTCATTATTACCAAATTTGCCTTAAGTACTTAACTTGCCTTTTCTGGCTCTTTACAGAAAATGTTTGTCAATCCTGCTCTAGAGTCCTCTCTTCTAATCTGATAAATAAAAACCACCTAAATATTTAAAACATAGGATTGATTTGCTTTTAGAACCAACACGGCAGATAATAGATTATTGATTTTCAAAATAAATTTGCTACCAAGGAGAAAGAAGAGTGCAAAACATTAGCCATAAGGAGTACAATAAATATGAACCCTTTATGGCTAATAAATGAATGAACATAGATTCTGTGACTGGCCTTCCAATTTGACTCTAAGCTTCCTGGCAGTGAGGAAGAAAAAAAAAACTAGAATTGGTTGTCTGTATTGGTTACTTATTGCTTCATAACTTATTGGTTAAAAATTAGTGTCTTAAAATAGCCACCATTTATTCTTTCTCATGAGTCTGTGAGTTGGCTAAATAAGTTCTGTTAATCTAGTGTGGGCCTGGCTGATCTTGGTGGGCTTGTTTGTGCATTTGTGATCAGCTGGTGTTAGCTCTGGACTGGTGGTCTGGGATGGCTTCAGCTAGGAAGGGTCCTCTCTACCCCTCAGGAGCTCTCACCTTCCAGAACACTAACTGAGGCTTGTTCATGTAGCAGTGGCAGTTTCCAAGAAAGAAAGAAATTAGTACTACACATTTGAGCTTAGGCTAGGAACTGGCACATTATAACTGGCATTGTATGCCAGTAGTCAAAGTAAGTCAGCCAGCCCAGATTCAGGGAGTGGGGAAATAGTCTTAACTCTTGAAGGGAGGGATTGCAGAGTCACATTGCATGGGCAGGTAAACAGTAGGGAAAGAATTGGGACCGTGATTGAAATCAAACAGCATCTAAACCTGCATGTATTCCAATCATAAATTAAAAAACAAAGTCATCTCTGAGGTCTAAAGTGAAAAGGAGTATTCATCATATGTCTATTCAGCCCCACCCACAGATATGAATCATCATATCATTGTCTTTTACTTAGAGGACCAATATCTTCTCGCTAATGACAAATGCAGATGAGTGGAAAGAAGCCTGTCAGAAATGTGGCATGTACTATATGAGCCCTAGGCCTGTATTAAAATACCATCTTGATGAATTTCACCAAGGAATCAGACTTGGGTTTAATAAGGGGATGCTTCCCTGATGGCTCAGATGGTAAAGAATCTGCCAGCAATGAGGGGGATCTGGGTTCCATCCTTGGGTTGAGAAGATCCCTTGGAGGAGGGCATGGCAACGCACTCCAATATCTTTGCCTGGAAAATCCCCATGGACAGGAGATCTGGCTGGCTACAGTCCATGTGGTCACAAAAAGTCGGATACGACTGAGCAACTTTTACTCACTTCATAAGGTGATAGGGAAAATTGTTTTCACAGAAGTAACCAATGGCTAAATCAAATGTTGGTCTTTGAGACTACAGACCTACAGTACTCTTGCCAACCATTCTTACTTCCCTCCACTTCCACGATCAGGTAGTTTTAAAATTGGTCAAAGGCAACATTGCTATCTAGGGACATGGATGTGACTGAAAAAGTGGAATAAATAGTCTTTTAAAAACTCACTATCCATGTGTTGATTTTTTAAAAAGTATTGCTAGTATCTTCATTATTCCCAAACTTGCCTTAATAAATAATGTTAAATACAAATAGCAACAATAATGTCAGAATCCTCTTCAACTGTTCTTTTCCTGGTACCATGTGTGGCTCCTTAGTCTATTGCTCCTTAGTCTATTCAGAAGCTACTTGTAATACCCAAAAACTCTGGGAGGGTGGAGGAAAGACATGAAAAACAAAACTCCCAAACCCTTTCAGATAAAGCCACACAACCTGGGTTTGGAAGTAGTCTCTCTGGCCTAGAGCCAGTCACGGTGTTTGGCCTTGTTCACAAGAAGCTGACATCTTCACATGTGGCCTTCCGGGGAGCTGCCACCATCAGACTTTTGTAGCGGCAGTAGTGCATGGGGGGGAACATGGCAGAATTTAGGGAACTATCAGATGTCTGTTGGCTCAGGTATCAGGAGCAGCTGTGAAGGGAAATCTATTTTAACTTAGATCCAGTGAGAAAGAACTGAGCCGTTGACATTATCGAAGTGCTGGGGATGAAACTTTGAGCATACTGGAAGATGACCAGTCTCTGGGAGGGTCTGAGGGAGGTAAGTCTGTCTCAAGAAGGATAAATGAAGCTTTCAAGATTTGGTGTGCAGAAAATCAGAAGTTAACCTTGGGCAGGTCACAGAAAGGTTAAGTGATATATAAAATACCTGGTGGGGTACTTTAAAGAGTAGACCTCAACAAATGTTGGTTCCTTTCTTTTGTGTCTCCCATCCACCTTAGAGATTTCTTAAAAAACAGAAGACCTGCCAGCCAGCTGCCATTGGAAAGATGTCAAACAGGATAAGCTGCTGATCAGTGATTAACAATCAACAAAATTCACACTCAGGTAGATGGAGCAGGGCATGTCACCTTTCCTACCCCTCTCCTCATTGCAGCCGGGAGGCAGCACAAAGACATTCCTTCCTTCCTGCAGAGGAAGTGTGTGTGTTCTCTCAAACCTACCTTGGCATTCCTTGATGTCTTAGAGAAGCAGATGACCCCGGCTGAGCAAGACAGTCAGCAGAACAGCAGCCCTTGATGCTGCTTGGAAATTTCCATTCTTTGCTTGCAGCTCTGAAAAAAAAAAAAAAAATCTAAAGAGCCCAGTAGCTGGGAAATTTCCACAATGGAAAATTTTAACATATTCTTTAGCTCTAAACTATGCAGGTTTATAGAGACAATTTTTTTTTCTTTTGGTAATTTCCTTCTTTAACAATAATTTATGAACATGGTAACACTACAGCTGTGGGAACAGGGAGGGCAAGATGACTTGGAGAGGAATGGGTATGGTTTTGCTAATGGGAGGCTGTGCTTTGCCACGTTTGACTACCTGACCATAGAAATGCAGATTACTATCAATGCAATTACCAGTGGGTCCCAGACCCACTGGTTGGGAATTCATCCAAATAGAGATAGTTTGCTCAGGAGCACTGCAGAGAAATCTGTTTAGAGACTGAAAGTGGAAAGTGAATGGATATAACTGGAACAGGAGATGGTGGGTCCTGTTGCTGATAAGAGCAATCTCAGACAGATCTCTTTGACCACTCCTTCTTGAACCTAAATGTGGATATGGACCACCTAGAAATCTCTTAAGTTGTGGATTCTGATGCAGTAGATCTGGGATGGGGCCTGGGACTCTGGTTCTAAATGGTTCCAAGGTGATGCTGAGGCTACCCTTCAGTGGTGCCCTTCTAAGGACTATTCTGTGAACGGCCAAACCAAAGAAAATATATCCTCACCATTGTGAGGCCAGCTGTCCTCCCATAGCAAAACACAGTCAAAGGACAGCTGGAAGTGAGCTCCCTTGGGGTTATTTTCTCAGATTACAGAGCTATGGTCTAAGAGAAGAATTGAATGTCTTCTGGAAAAGATGCTTCATGCAACTCTGGATACAATGGATCTTTTGAAATGTGGGGATACAAGCAGTTATTGGAAACCCACCTAATCTAGCAGGTTCAAGCTGATGGCTTCTAGAACTCAATGCCTGTTCAGAGAAATCCCTGTAAGAAACTGGCAAAGATTCCTAAACTGGTTTGGTCTTCTGATTCTATAGCATTATGTCATATGAGTGAAGCATAGATGAACTAACTCCAATTATTGAGGAAATACTGTTGGCCAGAAGGGTATAGCAGGCAGAAGGAATCTAGAAAGTAAATTACAGCCATCCCAGCCAGAGTAATTGTCTCACTTTTGATTGAAATAAATTGTGGATCAGAGGATTTTCCGTTTTCTTAATAGCTGTCTTACCTTTATTCTACCTATTTTCCAGAAAGAAGCGATGAGAGACTGAGAGAGAGGGATCAATCTGGCATCTTTATTCTAGGGTGTTACCTCCAGTTGAGCTATAATACCTCTGTGTGTGTATCTTTAAAGTGACATTTGTCCTATTTTTCATTTTCCATTCAATTGAGTTTTGGATGGCTTATTACTACTTACTCTTCAAATTAAAGTACTCAGGAGCATATGGGGGAAAAGGAGGAGGGAGACTACTATCATGAAAATGTAGTGTTGAAATCAGAGTGTAACAAGCATGAAATGAATTCCATAGTTAAAAGTATTAAAATATATATTAAAAGTCAACACCTATACTAGTATCCCATCATTACATAATATGTGAGGTGAGGTGAGGTGAGGCAAAGTCGTCCAGTCGTGTCTGACTCTTTGCGACCCCGTGGACTGTAACCTACTAGGCTTCTCTGTCCATGGGATTCTCCAGGAAAGAATACTGGAGTGGGTTGCCATTTCCTTCTCCAGGGGGATCTTGCCGACCCAGGGATCGAACCTGGGTCTCCCGCATTGGAGGCAGACGCTTTAATCTCTGAGCCACCAGGGAAGCTCTAAATGGCTTATCAGATTATTTAGGGATTTGGATTTCTAGAAGATTTTTAAAAATCTTCCCTGTGGGGTTAAGGTATGATGATTCAGCATTGATATAGACTTCCTAACTACTTAGGTAAAAGAGATCAGTTTGGGGTTTTTCTTGCTATAGGTCTCAGTGAGCAATTATTCACCTAAGAGCCATCTGACTACTTACAGCCAATCAAATTAAATTTGTTTGATCCACTTAAATTCATATCTGCTTAACAATAAACAATAATTATTTAAAAATTTAACATTATGGAGTCCTTACAACAAATGAGGCATCTGATTCTTACAAAGTTTTAAGTTGGGTACCGTTATTATATAGATGAGAAACTGGGGTTTAGAGAGCTTAAATGAATTGTTTGGAATCCATATATTATGGCCAAACAGGAATAACCATTGCTGGCCAACCCTACTTACTCTAGTGCTTTTTCCAAATGCCACAGCTACATCTCAGATTCATTTCCCTTATCACAGACAGATGGGTAGATACTCCTTCTCAAGTTTAACAACTTCACAGAGCTTGATTCAAATACTGAATGTGTTGTTAGTTGCTTACAGCTGCTATTTCTCTAGCAGTACAGTAAGTCCAGGCAAACTCTTTTGAAGAGCTCATTAAAACTGCTAAAATAAAGTCTTAGAAGCAGGTGCATTCATTAGCTGAAATGCAGATGATTATGTTAATATCGCATTCAGGTGACAAATTTAAAGCCATCAAAATCATGGAGGATAAAAGGACTTTTAAAGCTAAAGTTTACTTCTTTCTTTGTAGGGCTCTTTGCTCTATTAAACATGTGACTGCCTTTGCAGCTGTCAACATGGGGACCTCCAATGGTACCTCACAAATATAAAGCCAATTTTTGCAGTATTATATTTCTTTTACAATTTCTTGGGTCTCTATTCAGGAAAAGAAAGGTAAGGTGTTGCCTACAACCCTACTGCTAGTTTCTAAATAGGAAATCTGGAACTTGATTTACAATCTATTGTCAGATTGAGCCCAAGGGTAGAGGAGATGTGATCAAGTAGATGTTTAAAATTGTGGACAATAAGTCCAGGTTAGGATCAGATGGACCAAGAGCTCTTTCACCTTACCTGTTCTGTTTTCTCTTAAAGAAATATTGAGCATGAAATATGTATATGACCATACCTCTGCATTTAGTAGGCTATACATCAGAATGTGAATAGTTACACCAGGATGATCTTGATTTTTTTTGTTTGTTTTATATTTCTCGTATCGTCTACAGTGAATATATATTACTCTGTAAATTTTAAAATTATTACAAATTATTACAGAGCAATTAGCCTCTCCACATTTAGCTGCTTTACCTATAAAACTGGGTTACTTACCTATAAAACTGCCTAATACATGGGAACCAGATGAGATGTTATCCCAATGCCCTTTCTTTTCAAATCTAGGATATTGGTGGAAACATTGATTCCTCTTTTCAGAAGGAAATATAAGAAAAAGAGAAATAGTATCCAGTCACTTCTAAGACAATTATAAACATGCTTAGAGATTTTGATATCACTCTTCATAACCTCCATCAAGTGGGGATTCATCAAAGTGAATGCATCCGCCACTTGCACAGGGAAAACGATGGCAATGTTTTTAGGCCAAATTTATCCAAGTTTTTTTTAGTTATAGGTTCTGGGAAGTCTTTGTAAGCAAAAACTTGACACAGTCTTTTTTTCCTCCAAATGGTATGCTGTAGTGACTGTATCACTGATTGCAAAATATAAATAAGGAAGCTGCTACAGGACTGAACCCATAGTCACAAGGCATGTTTACATATTGTGTTTGTGTGTGCATGTGTGTTTGTCTAAAGAGTTAAATTAACAAGCTGAAAGGCTACTTGTACACTGTAACAGTCCTGTTTTTACCTGCCTTTGTCTTTGACTTTTCTTCTTCTTCCTCACCCTGTATGTTATTGCTTTCTTTTTTTCCTACACAATTTAAAAGACCATTGACCTTATTTAAAATGAAAAGCAAAAGCAATATAGAAAGCAGAAAATATCTCCTTGGGATGGGGTTGGATAAGCAAAGACTTCTACACACATGAAGCATTCTGAACACCTGTACAGATAGCTGAATCTCTGCTCCAAACTGTCCTAAGTCTCATTAGTTGGGACTTTGACTACCGGACAGCTCCAAGTTTCCTATGAATATTTTCCCACCCATTCCATCTCCTGTTTAATTTTCAGAGTTGCCACCTTCACTGAAGCTGCTGGTTCAAGACAAACTGAGGAGGGTGTCCAGGAGAGACTCCTATCCTTTCAATATGGCACATCACCACCCTATGTTTAGAGGGTGAACTTCAGAGCACAGAATTTAAAGATGAAAGGAACGTAAGAGGATACATGGGTCAAGTTTTCTGTATGTGTCTTTCTTGTAGATCATACCTGATAGTCATCCAGACCGACCTGAAAAATTTCCAATGACAAAAATATCCTACCTTTTTCATGTTTATGCTGATAGATGAGTATTTAGAGCACAAAAAAGTGTTCAATCACAAGGCCGAAAAGGAAAAAAAAAAATCCTAATCCTGCCACCCTTAAAAATATCAACTATTTTTAACTTTTATTACTATGTTACTGATCCAGGACCCCCCAGTCTCAAGTAAATACAACCGTTTAGGGTCCATGAGGAATGTAAAGGAGCTGAACCATTGGGCTTAAAGACATTTGGGAGATTTTATTTGTTCATGGTACCAGTCACACCATGAGAGTCAGATCTTACAAAGAAAAGTTGTGTATAGAATTTAGAACCCTTGGTAACACAGTGTTTTCTGAATCTCTTCCTAATTCATCCTCTTTTGTCACTCTGACATCCATACAATAAAAGAAAATTTCTGAGATTATCTTATTGAGGGATCTTTCCAACTGTTACTATCTAACAGTGAGTTTCCAAGATGCCTAAATTGTACCACCGACGGGATTCTTTTCGAAGGAAACTGGAGAGTTCAGCAGTATTCTGAAACAACTAGGTGTGATAACACAAAGAACAAAAATAGTGAAAGAAAACCCTTCAAAGATAGTGTGCCCCCTCGAAACAGACAGTCTGCCTTTTCACATTGGGCCTATGGGAGATTCTTTCAAGCTGAATTGTAAGGGTGAAAGTGCTGTTGAGTTTTGGTGAAGCAAATTTAGAAAATCAGTTAGCTAATAGAGAGGGTAGAAGACTGTGAACTACAATTTTGGCTGAGTAGAATGGAGAGATTTCTTTAACGATTATTATTTTTTAATTAATTGTAAAGAGAAACTATTGAAAAAATTCAAACAATGCATACACAACACACACAAAAATACAAGAAAGAAAGCAAAAACCATCCCACATCCCACCACCTAAAAATGACTGTCATAGATGTTATAGGAATGTTATTCCAGAGATGGGATAAGAGATATCTTAGAATTTTAAAAAGCAATTTGCACTCAGGCAGCTAAACAGGGTCTTTGGATGATGGTCTAAAGAGACTTTAGACCTGACTTTTGAAAATGTCTAGTTCTTCTGAAAAGTGATGAGAGGAAGTGAAGAGCATAAAAAAAAAAATCCTAATCCTGCCACCCTTAAAAATATCAACTATTTTTAACTTTTATTACTATGTTACTGATCCAGGACCCCCCAGTCTCAAGTAAATACAACCGTTTAGGGTCCATGAGGAATGTAAAGGAGCTGAACCATTGGGCTTAAAGACATTTGGGAGATTTTATTTGTTCATGGTACCAGTCACACCATGAGAGTCAGATCTTACAAAGAAAAGTTGTGTATAGAATTTAGAACCCTCGGTAACACAGTGTTTTCTGAATCTCTTCCTAATTCATCCCCTTTTGTCACTCTGACATCCATACAATAAAAGAAAATTTCTGAGATTATCTTATTGAGGGATCTTTCCAACTGTTACTATCTAACAGTGAGTTTCCAAGATGCCTAAATTGTACCACCGACGGGATTCTTTTCGAAGGAAACTGGAGAGTTCAGCAGTATTCTGAAACAACTAGGTGTGATAACACAAAGAACAAAAATAGTGAAAGAAAACCCTTCAAAGATAGTGTGCCCCCTTGAAACAGACAGGCCTTTTCACATTGGGCCTATGGGAGATTCTTTCAAGCTGAATTGTAAGGGTGAAAGTGCTGTTGAGTTTTGGTGAAGCAAATTTAGAAAATCAGTTAGCTAATAGAGAGGGTAGAAGACTGTGAACTACAATTTTGGCTGAGTAGAATGGAGAGATTTCTTTAACGATTATTATTTTTTAATTAATTGTAAAGAGAAACTATTGAAAAAATTCAAACAATGCATACACAACACACACAAAAATACAAGAAAGAAAGCAAAAACCATCCCACATCCCACCACCTAAAAATGACTGTCATAGATGTTATAGGAATGTTATTCCAGAGATGGGATAAGAGATATCTTAGAATTTTAAAAAGCAATTTGCACTCAGGCAGCTAAACAGGGTCTTTGGATGATGGTCTAAAGAGACTTTAGACCTGACTTTTGAAAATGTCTAGTTCTTCTGAAAAGTGATGAGAGGAAGTGAAGAGCAAAAGAATGATCAGTCCATAAGCAATTATAAAAGTATGAGTTCAATAGAAATAAGCAGATATGTTTATTTACTCTAAATATCCGTGATTGACTCTCAATCTGGCTGCATCTGAAACATGTTACAACAAGATATGTTTCCAACATGCTTCCAGTTTATGAGTCAACATTATGCTGACTCTCATAACCATGTAAAATAATCAGTTGATACTAAGCTGGAACATATTAGTTTGGTCATTCCCGTTGTTTATGGCAAAGTATCCTTTTTGCTTAATTAGACAGCTATTTTGATTGTCCAGTGCTGGTAGTTTACCAGCAATTAAATGAACATCACCTTTGAAGTAGGAAATGATGTTGTTATTCAGTCGCTCAGTCAAGTCTGCTTCTTTGCAACCCCGTGGACTGCAGCACACCAGGCTCCTCGGTCCTTCACTGTCTCCTGGAGTTTGCTCAAACTCACGTTCATTGAATTAGAGATACTATCTAACCACGTCATCCTCTGCCATACCCTTCTCCTTTTGCCTTCAATCTTTCCCAGCATTAGAGTCTTTTCCAGTGAGTTAGCTCTTCACATCAGGAGGCAAAGTATTAGAACTTCAGCTTCAGCATCAGTCCTTCCAATGAATATTTTTCATTGAATTAGAGATACTATCTAACCACGTCATCCTCTGCCATACCCTTCTCCTTTTGCCTTCAATCTTTCCCAGCATTAGAGTCTTTCCCAGTGAGTTAGCTCTTCACATCAGGAGGCAAAGTATTAGAACTTCAGCTTCAGCATCAGTCCTTCCAATGAATATTCAGGTTGATTTCCTTTAGGATTGACTGGTTTAATCTTCTTGCAGTCAAAGGGACTCTCAAGAGTCTTCTCCAGCACCACAGTTTGAAAGCATCAATTCTTTGGCATTCAGTCTTCTTTATGGTCCAACTCTCATGTCTGTATATGACTACTGGAAAAACCAGAGCTTTGACTATATGGACCTTTATCTCTGCTTTTTACTATGCTATCTAGGTTTGTCATAGCTTTCCTTTCAAGGAGCAAGGATGTTTTAATTTCATGGCTGCAGTCATCATCTGCAGTGATTTTGGAGTCCAAGAAAATAAAATCTGTCACTTCTTCCACTTTTTACCCTTCTAATCACCATGAAGTGATGGGACTGGATGCCATGATCATAGTTTTTTGAATGCTGGTTTTTAAGCCAGCTTTTTCACTTTCCTCTTTCACCCTTAGCATGAGGTTCTTTAGTTCCTCTTCACTTTCTGCCATTAGAGTGATATCATCTGCATACCTGAGGTTGTTGATATTTCTCTAGATAATCTTAATAGTAAATGATAGGCAAACCTAAACTTTTGCCTAGCACTTCTATTTATTTATCATCTGATGCCTACATTCTCACTTTACTTTCCCTTGTAGCAAATACTCTAGCAAAACCATCTTCCTGTGGCTCTTTGAGTACACAATTTGGTGCCATTTCATATTTCCATTATCTTGGCAATATATTTAATTCCCATGAGAACAGCTTTCCAGGGGGTGGGGAGAAGTAGGGAAGGTCTTCCCAGGTGAATGACCAGTCATTTTGCCCTTGCTTTAGGCCAGAAAGGCTGTAGCAGGAGCTCAATACAGCAGATGCCAGGATATATAGAAATTACATTATCCTCGGTACAAGAGATTCTGCCCACTCTTCTGGTTAAGTTCATGCTTATCAGTAAAGGCAAATATACATTGTTGTTGTTCAGTTGCTAAGTCATGTCTGACTCTTTCCAACCCAAGGGACTGCAGCATGCCAGGCTTCCCTGTCCTTCACCATCTCCTGACTGGGCTCCAACTCAGGCCCACTGAGTTAGTGATGCAGTCCAACCATCTCATCCTCTGTCACCTCCTTTGCCTCCTGCCTTTAATCTTTCCCAGCATCAAGGTCTTTTCCAGTGAGTTGGCTCTTCGCATCAGGTATCCAAAAGATTGGAGCTTAAGCTTCAGCATCAGTTCTTCTAATGAATATTCAGGGTTGGTTTCCTTCAGGATTGACTGGTTTGATCTCCTTGCTGTCCAACGGACTCTCAAGAGTCTTCTCCAGCACCACGATTTGAAAGCACCAGTTCTTCAGTGCTCAGCTGTCTTTATAGTCCAACTCTCATATCCATACACGACTACTGGAAGAACCATAGCTTTGACTATACAGACCTTTGTCAGCAAAGTGATGTCTGCTTTTTCATACACTGTCATATGCACTGTTCAATCCAAATCTGCCACTTCAGTACTCACCTGAGAATAGTGTTCTTTGTTTTAAATTGAAATGTAGTTGATAAAAGTAACACATTATTTTCAGATGTATAACATAGGGTTCAACATTTATAAACATTATGAACTGATCACCACAATGTCTAGTTAACCATCTGTCACCATACAAAGTTATTACAATATTATTGACTATTCTGTATCCCTATTCTATATCCCCATGATTCATTTGTTTTTTTCACCGCAAGTTTTTGCCTCTTAATTCCTTTCACCTTCTTCACCCAACTCCCAACCTGCCCACCTTCTGACAACTACCAGTTTGTTCTCTATCTACGATTCTGTTTCTGTTTTGTTTTGTTTGTTCATTTATTTTGTTTTTCAGATTCCACATATAAGTGAAATCAAATAGTATTTATCTTTTTCACTTCACTCAGTGAAATACTCTCTAGATCAAGTTGTTGCAAATGGCAAGATTTCATTCTTATTTTTATAGTTGGATGATAATAGTCATATATTATCGAGCTGATGATCTTATCAATTGATATTCTTGACAGTATATTATCAACTGATACTCTTGAGAGCCCCTTGGACTGCAAGGAGTTCAAACCCATCAATCCTAAAGCAAATAAATCCTGAGTATTCATTGGAAAGACTGATGCTGACGCTGAAGCTCCAATACTTTGGCCACCTGATTTGAACAGCCGACTCATTAGAAAAGACCCTGATGCTGGGAAAAGATTGAAGGCTGGAAGAGAAGGGGACGATAGAAGACGAGATGTTTGTAGGCATCACTGACTCAATGGACTGAGTTTGAGCAAGGTCTGGGACATGGTGAAGGATAGGGAAGCCTGGTGTGCTGCAGTCCATGGGGTCACAAAAAAGCAGACATGACTGATTGAATAACAACAAAAATCGAGTCACAGACCTCTGGCTCTCCCGGTTGTAAGCCTGCTGGTTTTTAAAGCCAGGTGTTAGGGGGGCTCATTTTTCTGGTTCAGGTACCCCTGGCTGGGGAGTCTACCTGAGGTCTGGCTCTCTCCCTCCACAGGGAGAAAGCTCTGTGACTATGAT
This sequence comes from Madoqua kirkii, assembly GCA_006408675.1. Taxonomy (NCBI): domain Eukaryota; kingdom Metazoa; phylum Chordata; class Mammalia; order Artiodactyla; family Bovidae; genus Madoqua; species Madoqua kirkii. The sequence goes on along the minus strand of SJYC01078004.1, from coordinate 11,161 downwards.
ATCCCTCCTGAGAGTAGGTAACTCATGGGGGTAGTGGGTTCTGATTAGACTGTGTGTCTGTCCCTCCTACCCATCTCAATGGGCCTTTCCCTTATGTCTTGAGTTGTAGAAAATCTGTTCTGCTAGTTTTTGAGTCATTTTCAGAGACAGTTGGTCTTTGTGTAGTTGCAGTTTTGGTGTGTCTGGGGGAGGAGGTGAGCTGAATATCCTCCTACTCTGCCATCTTGATCTAGAACCCTTCTAAGAATACTATTCTTGCTTAGCCAAACTTGCTTCCCCTACGGGAAGAATAAAGAAGAAATCTTCTTCCTTATAAGTAAAACTATTCAATAACGGGGGTGGGGGGCTTTGCCACATCAAGGTCCATTTTTATTGATTATGTTTCTTTTTCTGAGCAGAGTAAATATTTCCCTGAATCAAGGTGTATTCTTTTGATTTTCTAATCTTTGACTTTTTAAAATGTGTCACTCTTAACTTCATTCATTCATTTATTGGTGAGTGTAACCCATAAGATTCTTTCTCTTGCTGAGATGAAATAATTGTCATTAAATTATTTCTTTCTTTTGATACATTTTTTTAATTTAAATTTATTTCTTTATGAAAAGGAAAGAGTGAAATTCTCCTTCCCCTACTCTTAAACATACCTCATTAAATTCATGTTTGGGCAAAGACTCGGCTGGAAATTGCTAAATTTGAAAGAAATTTTCTTTTCTTTATGTTTCAAAAACCAGGGACATTGTGATCTCCATTATGTATGTTAAATTCAGGGAACATTGATACTGATTATCCACAAGGGAGATTATCCCAGTTATTTTTATTTAAAATTTTTATGCTAGCATTCCCCTCCTACTTATATTTGACTAATGCTAATACAAAATTAGATGCCATTTCCTGACTTACTCACCAACTTACACTGAGAAAACGTAGGTCAAATAGATGAAAGAGGAAAGCCAATGTATTTCCTTGGTAACCTGCCTATCACAATTAAAGGTAATTGCTTAATCAAAAGTACAGATATTTTCACCTAATAATAGCTCTGTTTATCTGATTAAACTAGAATAAAAGATCACCTGATTCATTTTCCAGAAAAAAAAGTGTCAATGGTTTTAGTAAATTAAATATTTTTTCACCGACATGTTCTAATTTAAAGATACCATTTCATTTTAATTGAGTGGAATGTCACCATTTTTTTTTTTTTACTATTGACACTTGCGAAAATCAAGCAGTAAGCTCAAAGTCCATGCCTATGTCACTTGTTTTTACCTTTATTATATATAAAGAGTAGGAGCCACATTCTATGTAAAAGCTCCTGCTGCTAAGTCGCTTTAGTCATGTCCAACTCTACGCGACCCCATAGACAGCAGCCCACCAGGTTCCTACGTCCCTGGGATTCTCCAGGCAAGAATACTGGAGCGGGTTGCCATTTCCTTCTCTGAACTATGTAAAGGAATTAAGGCCATATTGCAAAACAACTCCTCCTCCTTCCCTAGATTAAGTAGCCACTTCAGTGTTTGAAATTTCATTAATATTAGCTGATTAGGCATGTTAGAAACAGAACCAATTTGAACTAGTGAAAAATTTGAATGCATATAAAAATACATACTTTTATCCCTTTATGGTATAATATGCCACTCATATGAAGTATTTCCAAGAAGAAAAGCTACTGCTAGGACTGTTTTAAAGATAAGATTTTTTCAATATTGTGCACTTTAAGCTTGTTCAGCAAATGGTGTTGGTTATCTGAATGTAGGTTATCTGAATGTAGGTTATCTGAATATGTTGAGTTCACAGTCACTGAGCAGTTACCGTATGCTCAGCATCATGCTAGAAAAATTTTGCCCTCTTTAGTCAACCGTTCACTCTAAATGATTATTCATTTTGCAAGCCTGGTAGGCTGCAGTCCAGGGTCGCGAAGAGTGGGACATGACTGAGCAACTTCACTTTCACTCACTTTCATGCGTTGGAGAAGAAAATGGCAACCCACTCCAGTGTTCTTGCCTGGAGAAGCCCGGGGATGGTGGAGCCTGGGGGGCTGCCGTCTATGGGGTCGCACAGTGTCGGACACGACTGAAGCGACTTGGCGGCAGCAGCAGTCTCATGCTTTAATCACCACCTGTCTGAATTTACTCGTTCATTCAGAAGACATTGAACAGTTATAATGGGTTAGGCACAGGCACAAATTCAAAATGACTGGAGTCATAGGGTGAAAGTTATTTACCATGTGGATCAACACTAACAATCATCAATCAATCAGTCAGCCCTTTGTTCTAAGTAATTCAGCTGGCTGAGAGTTTCTCAAGCTTGGCACTGTTAGCATTTCGGATCAGATAATTCTTGTTAGGCGGGGTTGCCCTGTGCACTGTAGGATGTTTAGCAATATGCTTTGCCTCTTCCATTAGATGCTGGTAGCACTCCCACTTTTAGTTCTGGTCATCAAAAACCTCTCCAGACATGGCTAGGTGTCCCAGGGGTGAGGTGAGGGTGGTAGGGCGGCAACATCGTGCCTGGCTGAGAACCACGGAGCTAATATGTACTGTATACCTTCTTTACTGGATTGTTAAGACCTTGAGGGCAGAGTCTCAGTCTGATTCATCACTCTACTGCCCTCTCCCCACCAACTAAATTTAGCTTCTGGCACAGAAATGTGCTTCTTGACGAATGTTCTGAAAAGAACAAAATATCTCTGGAGTACCTATGCTGTCGTCAGCCGTGCACAAAGCACTTCAGTAAACCCAGAAGAGGAATAGGTAACAGGGTAAATCGTCTAACAAATTTCTCTTATTTGAATAATCACTCCGTATTCACATCGTGTATACCCGCTTTGGTGCCAAAAGCCTACATTTGTGTAGGGCTTTAATGTGTATGAAGCACATTTTACGTAATGGCATTTGATCCAGATACAAAGATAATCACCTCTGTTTATAATTTAAGCTCCCAAGTCGCAGAGCCATAGTCTCAGGCTGGAGTGGGAGGTATTTTGATTTCAGTGGCATTGCTTTGGTTATTAAAACAAAACAAAACAAAACCTCCAAAATACTCAATTTAAGATTGGTTTAATAATGTTAAATCTAAAGTTCGGGTTTTTTTTTTTTGCTATGTTAGAAGTAGAACATCTCAAAGGCTCTCCTGTGATCTAAGTGATTCTGGTTTATTTAGATTCCTGGAAATTGCCAGAGGACTTTAAGGGAGGAGAAAAAAAAAAGTGAGGAAATTTTCCCTGTGGGCAACTGGGGAAAACAAAAATATTTCTGTGGTGTGGAGACTTCTCAGGAAAGCAGGATTGGCCAACAGCAGCATCTGCACAAGGGGAATTTCCACATTTGGGAAAACATGGTCATAATTAATAACTTAGGAAAGCCAAGAAAATGGACCATGTTGGAAAAATATGATCTTCAATGGCCAAGTCATTGTCAACTGACTGGGCCAGAAAACTAGATTGTTTTAGAAAAAGATTTTTATTTGTGGATATTTGCCTGCAGGTCTGTGGCTCTAATTAGTAGTACCCTGCCTTTGCCTGGGGAATCCGCTTCCTCTAGCCAGACCCACTCTCTCTGTCCCTCCCTGACTTAAGGGAGTGTTTGCATTAGACTTCAGGCCTGGACACTGGCCTGTAGTCTTTTGCTTTGAACGTGATGCTTCAGACTAGCCAGAAGGGCTTTTAGCATCCATTAGAATAGAGATGATTATCCAGGATTCTTGGATAAGGGTGGAAAGATAAGATTGTATGATCCTAATGCAGCCATCATTTATTGAGAACTCCATGTTCTAGGCCAGGTGCTAAGAACACTGAAAAACTATCCTGACCTAGACAGAAGGAAACTGAGGCTCAGGTAATTTAAGTAATTGGCCTAGAATCATCACAACTGAAGCGACTTAGCAGCAGTAGCAGCAGTGTGCAGCTTTGAACCACCAAGCTCTACTTCTCATTTTGTATATAAAATCTATTTCCAAAACTAGAATGTTCTTACCCTGAATACAACCTCTGATTTACTTAACTATGACCCCTTTCCTCTTCCTTGGTCCACTTTATTTGTCTGGTTGTGGGGTTGTGCTCTTCAGAGAACTCCATGGTTACGTCTGACTCAAGAGGAGAAATCTGGGTTGCAGGCTTAGTACCATTCGTATCTATTTACTGAGTGCATGATTATATGGTCAGAATGTACCTGCCCCACTTTTTGGTTTTCATCTATCTCAGTGATCACTTTTATTAAAACAGGTATGATCATCTTTTGCCTCTCCTCTTGTAATTTTCTCAAGATCAGAATACAGCTTGCTAAATTTCAATGCATTTACCAAGGTGAAGCTCAAGATTTTCATAAAGAGAACGACAGCTTAAAAAACAACAAAAAAATCCCTATATTTGACATGTAGATATAGTATTCAGTAGAGTATCTATAAAATGCAGCATCTTGTTTTGTGAAATGAAACATGCAAGTTAAGCTATGTCCCCCTGAAACAACAACTCCACACTCTAAACCCTCATGATGTGGCTTCTAAAGTTAGCCTTGTCCCGCAACTGCAATAAATATAAGAAAACAAACTTATGATTAAAGAGTTCAGGTGCCTTGAAGCAAATCTCAGTGGCTATTATAAATAGTTAAAAAATCATAGCCTCTTGGAAATAATTCAATATATTTCTTTTCAACTTAAAACACATTAATTAAATAGTCTTATTAATATTTGTTGTCTAAGTGCTTCTTGGATTAGCCCAACATTATTACTTTTAGAGATGTGAAAACCAAAGGGATGTGTTAGTTTTCTGCTGCTGTGTAGCAAGTTACCACAAACTTAGGGGCTGGAACAACAGCTCATTTACTAGCTCACCATTCTCTAGGTAGAAGACGGTGCAGGTTTGGCTAAATTCTCTGCCTGGGGTCCCACAGGGTAGAAATCATGGTATTCATCAGGCTGGACTCTTACCTGAAGACTCTAGGGAAGTGTCTGATTGCAGACTCATTCAGATATCTGGCAGAACTCGGTTCCTTATGTCTGGGGCACTGAGGTCCCTGTTTCCTTCTGCCTTCTAGAGGCCCCACCCATTCCTTCTCACTGGCTTTCTCTGTTTTCAAAGCCAGCAATAACTCTGGGATCTTTCTCATGTTTCAGATTTCTTTGACTTCCTCTTCTGCTACCAAATGAGGAAAACAGATCTCTTAAAGGGCTCACTTCAGTGGGCCAGGCCCACCCACGTATTCATATCTTAAAAGTGTTATGTATTTGTTTTGGCTGGCACTGCAGGTATATGGGATCTTCGTTCTCTGACCAGCGATTAAACCTGTGTCCCCTGCATTGGAAGGAGCTTCCCAGGTGGTGCTAGTGGTAAAGAACCCACCTGCCAATGCAGGAGACATAAGAGACGCAGGTTCGATCCCTGGGTTGGGAAGATCCACTGGAGGAGGGCATGACAACCCACTCCAGTATTGTTGCCTGGGGAATCCCATGGACAGAGGAGCCTAGTGGGCTATGTTCTGTAGGGTCACAAAGAGTTGGACACAACTGAAGAGACTTATCATGCATGCCCTGAAATGGAATGGCTGAGTCTTAACCACTGGACCACCAGGGAAAGTCCCTAGATAATCATGCTGCTGCTAAGTCCCTTCAGTCATGTCTGACTCTGTGCGACCCCATAGACAGCAGCCCATCAGGCTCCCCGGTCCCTGGGATTCTCCAGGCAAGAACATTGGAGTGGGTTGCCATTTCTTTCTCCAGTGCATGAAAGTGAAAAGTGAAAGTGAAGTCGCTCTGTCGTGTCCAACTCTTAGCAACTCCATGGACTGCAGCCTACCAGGCTCCTTCATCCATGGGATTTTCCAAGCAAGAGTACTGGAATGGGGTGCCATTGCCTTCTCCCCCTAGATAATCATATCTTAAGGTAAACTGACAGGAGAAGGGGACGGCAGAGGATTAGATGGTTGGATGGCATCACCGATTCAATGGACATGAGTTTGAGCAAACTCCAGGAGAGCATAAAGGACAGAGAGGCCTGGTATGCTGCAGAGCATGGGGTCACAAAAGAGTAAGACACAACTGAGTGACTGAGTGACAACAAAACTGACCTGGGACTTCATTACATTTGCAAGATCTCTTCACAGTAGTACCTAGACTAGTCAGGGTATTCAGGTATTGACTGGATAACCAGGGCTGGTAATCTTGAGAAATTATCTTTAGAATTCAGATAACCATGAGAAAACAGTTTCCCAGTTAACCTGAGATATAATCTGAAAACAGTTTCCCAACAGTATAGAATAAGGGAATTTATTTTTTGTTTATTATTTATTTATTATTTTATTCTTCTACTTGCATTTAAAATATATATTTATATATCAGTTCAGTTCAGTTCAGTTGCTTAGTCATGTTGGACTCTTTGCAACCCCATGGACTATAGCACACCAGGCTTCCCTGTCCATCACTGACTCCCAGAGTTCACCCAAACTCATGTGTATCAAGTTGGTGATGCCATCCAGCCATCTCATCCTCTGTTGTCCCCTTCTCCTCCTGCCCCCAATCCTTCCCAGCATCAGGGTCTTTTCCAGTGAGTCAACTCTTTGCATGAGGTGGCCAGAGTATTAGAGTTTCAGCTTTAGCATCAGTCCTTCCAATGAACACCCAGGACTGGTCTCCTTTAGGATGGACTGGTTGGATCTCCTTGCAATCCAATGGACTCTCAAGAGTCTTCTCCAACACCACAGTTCAAAAGCATCAATTCTTCGGTGCTCAGCTTTCTTTATAGTTCAACTCTCATATCCATATGTGACTATTGGAAAAACCATAGCTTTGACTAGATAGACCTTTGTTGGCAAAGTAATGTCTCTGCTTTTTAATATGCTATCTAGGTTGGTCATACCTTTTCTTCCAAGGAGCAAGTGTCTTTTAATTTCATGGCTGCAGTCACTATCCACAGTGATTTTGGAGCCACTCCCCCCCAAAAAATCTCTCACTGTTTCCATTGTTTCACCATCTATTTGCCAGGAAGTGATAAGACTGGATGCCATGATCTTAGTTTTCTGAATATTGAGTTTTAAGCCAACTTTTTCACTCTCCTCTTTCACTTTCATCAAGAGGCTCTTTAGTTCTTCGTTTTCTGCCGTAAGGATGGTATATATGTATATATATAATGTGTATATTTTGTGGCTACATATCCCCACATTTTTTACTGATGCGTGATCAAAAATGTTGCAAGGCTGTTTGGGGACATGAGTTTCAGGGGTCTGTCCATGAATGTGTAGACATGGAGCTGGATATGGGTGTGGGATGGGAGATGGTGATGGCAGATGAGGAAGGGCTGAGGTTGCCTTGAATACTGAATAACAGGGTTTTTTCTGTGTTTAATATATTCACTAAAGACCTTTGAAGATGAGAATCCTTTTGTTATTTTCTGTTGGCAAGTCTGGAAGTTCAGAAGCCCAGGATTCTTTGTGTGTAACTTATGAGCAGCATTTGAAGATGTTTCTAAACGCAAGGGCATTTTGGAATATACTGGATCAGCATCACTAGGATGCTCTACCCCTAATGTAAATGTGAATGTTCCAAAGTTTTTGTTGCACAGTTTCAATGTGCTGTGGCCTGCCAGGTGCATGGGAGGCCTAGAACACAGGCTGAGCCTTGGACCTAGTCAGCTGCTGATCCAAAAGCCTGTGCCTGCAGAGAGTCACCTCGGGATGAGATGGTATAGAAAGAGCGAGTGGAATGGATCACAGAAAGGGAGATGAAGGAGGATTGCATATTCATTTCTCTGGTTTTAGCATTTTACCTGGAACACAGCCTGATAAAAAATCTGGCTTTCAGGTAAAAGGAGTAGAGATGGTTTTAGCCTTTAGAAAGAACACATATAGGAATGTAAAAACATCAGAAGAAGGCAGAAATTTCAGATGCTAAGTATTTCTCTTTTTCCAAGAGCATTTGGGTTTTTTCCTTCTTAAAGTTCTGACCAAAATTAAAGGAGAGCAGGATGTTCCCCAAGTGTTTCTTTTAAATTGTCCCAGACCTTCAGAAAATGGTGAGAAAATATAATCATATGATTAGGCAAAGGAGAGATGTCAGGGGAGAAGGTACTCAATAATTGCATTGATAGAGTACTGTGATTAAGAGTATATGTGATGTGTTTAACTTTGAAAAGGAAGACACAGCAGGAAAGAGACTGGGTGGAAGAAATTAGTGTTTCTTATTAATTATGATGTCTTTACATCATAACACATTTTATATTCCTTAATAAAGTGACTTTGCTCTATAAGGATAACTCTAAGTATGCTAATAATATGTTACAGATGTTATTTTTATTGCTGAAGTTTCCACTCATAAATCTTCCCCCTCATTTATTCATTCATTCAGAAATAGTCAATGAGAGTCTACCATGTACCTTGATCTACGTGCTAGGACTGTAGCAATGAACACAACAGACAAGATTTCTTCTTTCATTAAGCTGATATTCTAGTTGTGGAGGAGTTAGAAAATGAATAAATAGTTGTATTTCATGACATAATACATAAAGCTGCTGCTGCTGCTGCTAAGTCGCTTCAGTCATGTCCGACTTTGTGCAACCTCATAGACGGCAGCCCACCAGGCTCCCCCATCCCTGGGATTCTCCAGGCAAGAACACTGGAGTGGGGTTGCCATTGCCTTCTCCAGTGCGTGAAAGTGAAAAGTGAAAGTGAAGTCACTCAGTCGTGTCCGACTCTTCGTGACCCCATGGACTGCAGCCTACCAGGCTCCTCCGTGCATGGGATTTTCCAGGCAAGAGTACTGGAGTGGGGTGCCATGGCCTTCTCGGATACATAAAGAGACAAACACAATAACGTTAGATAGTGACAGGTGCGTTACAGAGAAACAAGATAGGCTGAAGTGGGAGATGACTAGAGGGCTCTTTTAGTTTGTATGTCCAGGGAAGACCTCTCTGAAAAGATGACATTTGAGCAGTGATCTAAATGACAAGGAGGAGGACTTCCCTGGTGGCCCAGTGATTAAGACTCTGATGCAGGGGACATGGGTTTGATCCCTGGTTGGGGAAGTTCCACATATCATGTGGCCAAAAAGATTAATAAACTTTTTTAAAATTATAAGGAGGAGCTGATGGTGAAAAGATCAGAATGAAGAGCATCCTAGATGGAGAGAACAGATTGTTCAAAAGTCCCTAAGATGGTAAAGAATTTGAGTTTGAGGAAGAGATGTATATACCTATGGCTAATTCATGTTGGAGGTTTGAGAGAAAACAACAAAATTAGAAAATTAGAAAATAAATTAATTTAAAAAAAGAAAGCCTAGATGACTAGAACTCAGTGGCAAAGAGAAAAGTCGTTACAAGATGCAGGTGGATAGTTAGATAGAGCCTAGATCTTATAGACATGGGAGATCAAAGGAAGGAATTTGGATTTTAGGTGAAATGCAAAGCCAATAGGAAGTTTCATGCAAGGCAGTGATTTTCCGTGTGGGCAATGAATGTAGAGGGCAAGAATGAAAGCTCAGAGATCTTTAGGAGGCGCTGAAGTAATTCAGGTGAACAGTGGTGCTGGGAACAGGATGGAAGCAGTGAAGAGGGAAGAATACAGAGGATTAAAGGTATTTATGGGAAGCAGAGTCAACAGAGCTTTCTGATTGTTTGCATACTGGACATAAAAGAAAGAAAAGAATCAAAGTTCTCTCTTCTATTATTGGCTTGGGCACTAGATGGATGGTGATGCTATTTAGTGAGATAGGTCAGCTAGGAGTGAGAAGTGTGGCAGACTGTGTTGAATTCCTGCCCAATAACCATTCCTCTCTTCCTTCTTGCTAACAGAGCCCTGACTTTGTTGAGAATGACAAGATGTCCAGCTTCAAGTGATGAATCATGAGTGGTGTAATTCAATCGTAATAATCCCATTTTCTTTTGCTAGATATTCAATTCCCACATCTTCTTTGCAGCTAGGGGTGATTCACTTCTGGCTAATGAGACCAAAGTGAAAGCCTTCTGGGAATAGATATGGCTATCTTGAACACCATCACAATGCCTGGAGTCACAGCAGACTTCTAGTGAGTACAAGACAAAAGATTTGATGTTAAGGATGGTGAATTAGGAAAATATACTGGGTCCTTGATGGTAGAATTGAGCAGTTGAGTTTGAGATGTCTGTTAGATATCTATATGAATGTATCTGTGCAATTCCTTGCCTTACACAAGGAATAAAGTTTTCTAGAAATTTTATCTTTTCATATTACTATAAAACTGGAATACAGGAGAGGATAAATATGAAAGTGAATGAAGTTGCAGTGACCGTGAGAGAGGTCAAATCAAATCAAAAGCTGACCATCAGTAAATTTGGAGATTGGGGTTGATATATATACACTACCATGTATAAAATAGATAACTAGTGAGAACCTACTGTATAGCATGGGGGCAGGGTAGAAAGAAGGTACAATCTGTTTGTAGGACATATATTAAGTTAACCTCAAAAATACATTCCAAATACTTCTCTGGTAGTCCGGTGGTTAAGACTCCATGCTTGCAGTGCAGGGGGCATGGGTTTGATCTCTGGCCAGAGAAATAAGATCCCACATGCCCCACAGTGCGGCCAAAAAAAATTTTTTTAAGTGCGTTCCAATATACAGTTGGTGAAGACAAATACTGATTCCACTTATCTGAGGTATCCAGACTAGTTAAATTCATAAAGTCAGAAAGTACATTGGTAGATGCCAGAGGTTGGGGTGGGGTATGGTGGGGAGGGGGAGTGGGGATTTAGTGTTTAAGGGGGACAGAGTTTCAGCTTAGGAAAGTGAAAAATTTGGGAGATGGATGATGGTGAGAGTTTCAGAACAATGTGAATGGACTTAGTGCCACTGAACTGTACAGTTAAATGTGATTAAAATAGTATATTTTATTTGTGGCTTTTATCACAGTAAAACAAAGTTTTAAAAACACTGACCATCAATATAGAAAATTGCCTCTTTGAGCACTGATGGTTAGCAAGGTAGAAGCTGCTAAAATGGGAAAGCTGGGATGATGGGGAAAGCTCAGTTTGAGGAGCAGTGAGCTTCCTGCATTTCCCAGGACTTTCTGTCACATTGCAGGAGAAACGTTGCCCTAGATTAGATCACATATTACTATTAAGATACTTTCTTACTTCTACATCACAGTTTTCATGTATATCTTTCTTCTCTCTTCTGAATATAACAAATAGCCTCACAAAAATGTC
>SJYC01078001.1:0-28938 GCA_006408675.1 Madoqua kirkii | reverse complement strand
TGACCAAAGAATAATGTTTCTTTCTCCTTTCTAACTTGAACCTAAATTGTTTTCAGGTGTCCCTGAACCTCATCTTTATCTTACAGTACTCAGTTTAAGTCCACTAAAGTCATTCCATTCCATTGGCATTGGTCTGGCCGTAGCATATGCATCTCTAGCCAATGAGACCTATGGGAAATTGTCCTACAGTGGAGATGGGACGGGGTAGGTAAATTTTCTTCTTGTTTAAAAAGGTACATAAGAAAAAGATTTGCCCTTCCTATCTGTATATAGATTTGGAGGAACATGTAATGTTCATTACTATGGCAGCTGTCTTGCCACTCTGAAGGGATGAGTATAATCCTGCACACTGAGAATGGCTAAGCAGACAGATGAAAAGTTTCCAGCTTCCCATGGTGTCACTGTGCTGCTGAATTATCCAATACTGAGAACACTTACCAGTAGACATCCTGTGATGTGAAATAATAAGCCTCTTAGTTTGTAAGCCACTTTGTTTTACGTTTTACTTTTCCTTGTAGCCAAAGGAATCCCCAACTGCTATAATAACTTTGGCCCCTAACTCTAACACATGAACTTTGTGATCATTGTTCTGTGTTATGTAAGCAGGTTTGGATTTTTTTAATTGGGTTTGCACTGAAATTAAAAGTTAACTTTAGGAGAACTGACATCTTCATTATAATGAATATTTGAATTCATGAATATTGTATGTCTCCACTTATTTAAATCTTAGCTTTTCCCACAAGCCTTCCATACATAAGTCCATATTTTGTTATAGCCATTCCTAAGCACTTTATTAGTATTAAGAATGGAGTCTTTCATTTAATATTGAATATTGTATCGGATAAATGGCAACTGTGGTGGCTCAGATGGTAAAGCGTCTGCTTGCAATGCGGGAGACCCGGGTTCGGTTCCTGGGTCAGGAAGATCCCCTGGAGAAGGAAATGGCAATCCGCTCCAGCACTCTTGCCTGGAAAATCCCATGGACGGAGGAGCCTGATAGGCTACAGTCCATGGGGTTGCAAAGAGTCAGACACGACTGAGCGACTTCAATTGGATAAATATTGAGATGCTACTGCTGGTGCTGCTAAGTTTCTTTTCCCTTGCTGTGTTGATAGAGATGTCATAGGTTAGTCTTGGAGATCTATGGTTGCTTGATCCAACTTCCTATCATGTGTCCTATATTCCTGCCCCATTATTCTTTCTGAAAGGCCTGCCACCAGGCAGTGGTCAGCTTTGTTTTGTGAGTATGGGGCTGGGGTTCTCAGTGTAGTGCATAGCTTCAAGCAGTGAATCTGGCCTGGTTCTCACCCCCTTCCCTCACCCCATGCACGTCACCTTCAGTCTCCCTTTGCCTGCTCAAGATGCCCCTCTAGAGCATCTTCTGTGTCCGTAAATACCTGGAGCCCAACAGGCACATCTTTATTCTCACTCCTTGCTTTGCATGTCTGGTCCATAGAAACAGTTTACACTTGGGGCCAACTATGTCTTTAATTTTTCTCTTCTACATTTTAAAAACCACCGCTTTATTTTTGGAGCTGAGCAAGTACCTCAGAGATCTGTGTACAACAATGCTACTTTGACCAGAAATCATAATTCTAAATGTCTGTTTTGAAAAGGATCACACAGCTAGCTTCTAAGTTGGCTGATACTACATATAGTAATTATCAGCAAATACAATGCTACTCAGAATGTTCGCAGTATCTTTTAGCTCCTCATGTTTTGTAAATGTTAAGAGTTGTGTCCGTGTTTGTCATGTGGGTTATGGGGAATGAAGGTAAATACTATTTTCTACACCTGAGAAAACTGGGCCTTTTACTTAATCATGGCCAAGAATAACCACACATAACCACAAGGCAGAGTTCCTCCAGAGGCAGGGCTGTGCTTTGTTCATGCTGTATCTTGTACAAAATGACCCTCAATGCAAGGTTTTGAACTGAGAAAACCAAACTCTAGGCCCATGCCCAGCTCTATTCTGCAGGATGTCCCCTAAATTGGGCTTCCCTGTAGCTCAGTTGGTAAAGAATCCACCTCCAATGCAGGAGACCCTGGTTCAATTCCTGGTTCAGGAAGATTCCCTGGAGAAGGGACAGGAATGGGTAACCTGTGGCTCAGCTGGTAAAGAATCTGCCTGCAATACGGGAGACCTGGGTTTGATCCTTGGGTTAGGAAGATCCCCTGGAGATGGGAAAGGCTACCCACTCCAGTATCCTGGCCTGGAGAATTCCATGGACTGTATAGTCCATGGGGTTGCAAAGAACTGCACACAGCTGAGTGACTGTCGCTTTCATTTTCCCCTGAATTAAGGATATCCATAGTGAGGTCCTCAAGATCCACTGCAGTGCTATGACTTGAGGGAAAGAAAGAAAAGGAAGGTGAAAAATAAGAGCAGCCAGAGCTGCGTTCAAACAAAGTGACTGAGAAGGAATTGTCAGTAGCATTTCATCTAGAAAGTGAATTTTGATTGAGCTTTATATTTTTTAATACTAATCCCCTCATATAAGCTAGCTTAGTATGTAAATATAATCAAAATAGCAGTCATTAAAATTGCAAAACTTATTTATTAAGATATGTAAAACAGCCAGCTGCAGCAGTAGTGACTAAGAAGTGTAAAAATAAATTATTTTGTTCAACAAATATTCATCGCGTTCCTATTATGTGCCAGCACTATATAGGAAGTTGGAGTACAAAGATAAGCAGCACAAGTTCTTGTGCAGCTACCCATCTATTTGGGTGAATAATGGGCAAATAAATAATCCACATATGATGGAATAAGCTCCTTAAAAGAGTGTTAATTCAAAGAGATATTTTAGACCCATGTTCATAGCAGCATTATTCATAATAGCCAAGAGGTAGAAGCAACACAAACATTCATCAACAGATGAATGAATAAACAAAATGTGGTCTACACATACAATGGAATATTATTCAGTCTTATAAAAGAAGGAAATTTCAACACATGCTAAACATGGATGAACCTTAAAGATATTATGCTAGGTGAAATAAGCCAGTCACAAAAAGGAAAATGCTATATGATTCCACTTTTAATAGAATGTTGGTCGCCCCAGCCTAGGGGGAAAGAGAAATAGGAATTGTTTGATGGGCATAGACTTCTAGTTTTTACAAGATAGAAAAATTCTAGAGGGCCGTTGTACCACAGTGTCACTATTGAACTATACACTTTAAAAGAGCTGAGATGGTAAATTTCATGTTATGTGTAATTACTATGACTTTTTAAAAAGTAAAAAAAAAGAAAAGTGTTAGCTTTAAGAGGACAGGGGCATGTTTTGTTCACTGTCAAATTTCTAGCATCTACCCACTCCAATGTTCTTGCCTGGAGAATCCCAGGGACGGCGGAGCCTGGTGGGCTGCCGTCTATGGGGTCGCACAGAATCAGACAGGACTGAAGCGACTTAGCAGCAGCAGCAGCATCAGAATGCCTGATACATAGTAGGCACTTGACAAATATTTGACCTTCCTCTAGTTTCTCCTCCCCATTCAACATCCTACACAACCCACAAAAGCCAAGTCATCTGTGAGCCAACTCAGCAAACAAAGGCACCTCTCTACTTTGGGCCCGGAAGGGAAAGAATTTCAAATATTTGTGATTTGGTATTTGTTGTGGTCACACCAACTAGTCTTGACTTCTCAATTATGCTTATCTGAACTTTTCTGACTGTTAAATTTCCTAAGGATAGATACTGTTTCAACTTCACACAACAGAGTTGTGGTAGACTTTTTTAAGAAGAAAAAGTGGAAGGAAGTCTGTGAGCTGAAATCACTATTAGGCCGCGGTACAAATGGCTGTGGGGCCGTGCCTGCCCGTCACAGAGGAAGGGCGAGGTCTTTAGCCTGTATTTGCAGTTCTGCTGCCTCTTCCCTCCCTTCACTGGCTCCCTCTGATTCTAGCTTGCTCAGTGTATTCTCTGGGGTTTGTTGTTTTTCACTTGGTCAAAAATAGACAAAAAAAAAAACCAGTTTCCTTGCACTTAACTACCGCGTTTCTCCTTTTTCCCGTGTGTGGTGGGTTTCCCCTCTCCGTGATCCCTCTTCCTGCCTCCTGCTCATCGTTCCTCTACTTTTCTTACTTTTCTCAACGAGGGCTTTCCTTGAGTTGTCACCCTGGCTTGGGGCAGCATCTAGAGACAGCACAGGCGTGAAGCCTGCCAAGGGCTTGAGGGGTTTGCCCTGAGGAATTCCTGTTTCTGGCCCAGGCAGCAGAAAGAGCTCCCCATTGGTGGCTCCGGCTTGGGCTTGGTCTCGGCCTGGGCGGGCACAAGGTGAGAAGCGCCTCCGCCTAGTGCTGGAGGGGAAGCTGGAGGTGAAAAGTTCCACGTATTCTTCTTCTGTCTCCTCCAACTGATAGGGTAGGAAGGAAAGTGCAGGCCAGAGCCAGCCAAAGGCATTCTTGAAGACAGGGTCAGTCATAGAACCAGCTGAGGTTTTCAGTCCTAGAGACCTGATGGTGTTACTTTTCACATGTAACACTGAAACGGGTCTTGCTGCAACAAACTGTTCTAAGTGCTCATTTAACCCTTTAAATATCAACTCATTTAATCCTTACAGCGACCCTGTAAACTGAGAACTACTATTAGCTGAAGTTTTATGGATGAGGAAACTGAGGCTCAGAGAGGTTAAGTGACTTGTCCAAGGTCACACAGCTAATAAGTAATAGCACTAGAGTCTGAACTCAGAAAGCTCGGCTCCTGAATCTGTGCTTTTAACCACTCTGCTATATTTCCTGTCTCATTTATTTATAGTCCCCCAGGATTTCCTTTAGAAATCTCATGTGCGATTTTCCAAAATACCTCCTCTAAGGTATCATACCCTCTGGTAGGTGCTGCGCAATGTGTGTATCCCTTTGAAATTTCTGTGGAGCTTTTGGGATATCTGCTAGCAGCCGTGGATTCAGAGATTACCTCCTGCAGAAGACATCAGAATCAGACCTTCTGTCTCTCTAGGGATAAGGGTGCAAGAAAGCAATTTCTGCTCATACCGATTTTAAGAAATAAAAATTGAGCATATGTTTAACAAAAATAAAATATCACACTGTGTTATAGACTTCTTGTGAAGTGCCCCCACCACCTCACCCACACAAACATAAGTGTGACTCTCACCCCAGGAGCTGTCTGTCCCCAGTCAGGTGGAGTTTGCAGGAAGCTATCCACACCTTCTCCACCAAGGCCCTTACAAACAGTATCATGAATTTTTTAGATGATTGGCTAGACTTAGGAGTGCAGCTCAGAGCTGTAGGACATAGCTTCCAGAGAAAGAGCAAACTGGTCTGGAGAGAAGCCCATGACCTTGGCCTCTTTGCCCCGGGAGACTATGGCCATGGCCTGAATATCTGCAAATCCTCTGACCTTCCCTATTGTCCTCTGGCTGTGCCCCAGATGTCTTTCCCTGCTAAGACCTGTGTTAGCAGAGAAGAAAATTTCACAAAAGATTAGGATGAGCTCGGCTTTCAGATGCTGACTTACATTGAGATGCAGCTCTCAATTGTCTTCTGGCCTCTTCCATGACTCCTGCCAGCTTCCCTGATCATAATTTCCGAGGCCCATTCTCTGTCTCCACAATCTTTGTCCTGGATCTTCATCCCACAGGGCCATAGTTCTACTCTGAATGGAATTGACAGAGAATTCCTGCTAAAAATCTTAACTGATTACATCTCAGGCAAGGGCTCTCTTCTATGTACTGCGTTTGCATCTTAAAAAAGATATTCAAAACCAGAGAGTTACAAAACTCAAAGAAGTGAATATCTGGGGATAGATTGTCAAGCTTCTTTACGCAGATTGGTGAGGTTGGGGTGCTTGTGTCTTGTAGGTCTCCCCACATTTTTTGTATATATATCTAAAACTGGCCCTAATGTTGTTGCCAGGTCCACTGACATCTTCAAATCCAGAATAAAAACATTCACTTTGGAGCAGCAATATTTTTCTCTGATTTTGTTCTGAGGACTCACCAAATCCAAGGCCCAGATCAGGGCATGCTCATGAGTTCAGTTTATTGGCAGCCGGAGCAGGGTCCTTTGTCAAGTGGGGTATTTCCTCTGACGTCACTGGACTGCTCACCAGCTCCAAGGTGGGTCTTTGCCAGGAAAACCTGAATTAAAGGGGAGGCTTGGCCTTCGGGGAAGGGAGCCTGTGTCCTGGCAGTGGGGTGTATCTGCTCCAGGCAGGCCTCTCAGCGCTGCTGACTCCCTGGGTTAAAGCACTTTTTGACTCAAAAGGGAAAAAAAGGTGTAAAGAGTAGGAGCTACTGCAGTCAGCTCTTATAGGGTGGCACTTGTGAGCCATGGGATGATGACAGCTCTGACCCTACCTACTTACCCCAGCGGAGGCTGCTGTCTTCTCTGCTCACCGTCCTATCAACTTCACTCCCCTCCCCCACCGCTTCTCCTCCTATTCTTCTGAAGAGCAGCTGCCTAGGTGACACCTTTTGTTTCCAAAACCTTCTTTGCAGTTCTTCCTCGAATCTTTTCTCAAAACATTCTCTTTCAATGCCAGACTGTTGGCATCCCTCTCCCTGTCTTGTGCAGACTGCCATCTCTGGCTCACCAAGGTTTTATAATTGCCTCTGGTTAAAGTTTAAATAGATGGGTTTCAGCCCAAGAGAAGAATGTAAACAAGAGCTTTCTGCAGTCTTTCAGAACTGCTGACTTCCAGTGCTTTTGAATTCTCTGCTAGGAAATTCATTCAGCTCCTCCCTCACTGAGGAACTGAGAACCGCCACTGGGCTTTCAGAGACATGAGAGGCACTCTGAAACCATTGAGAGGCTTTTAGATGATCTGACCTTTTCCTTTTAACTCAATTAAGCCATCAGGATCCAGTTCCCATTCTAGGATGTTTGTCTGGTATACTGAGGTGACAGGACAGTTAAGCAATCTTCACGGGCTGGCTTCTGACGAAATAAAGAAAGGAAGTGAAGGGAATTTTTCCTTTGAGGGGGAGGAAGGGATTATATTTGTTGCCCTGCGGCTTCTTGTTGACAAGTCTTAGGAATCAAGGGCATGGGACCACCTTTGGCCAATGCAGAAGAAAAAGGGCAGATGGGGTTTGAGCTGGTAATTCAGGTACATATCCTTTTATTTGCTGTTTTCTCAGAAATGAGCAAGCCATTTTGTTGAATCTTGACTAAGAATATTGATTTTCTATATCTTTCTGCTTTGTGTATTTGTGATCTGGTGTCAGAATGGATTCAGCAGTACTTTGGATGTTTTAGTCAAGGATTTGGTTGGATCCTTGGCTTCCCCTAATCAAAAACCTTCAGTAATTCCTCATTTTAAGTTCACATTCCTATTCAAAGCCTTCTGTGGTTGGCTGCAGACCACTTTCACCCTCCACCTCCAAACCATACCCGCTCCTATTCACCAGCCTCAGTAAACGTTCCACCCAGCTGCTTTGTATGTTCCCTTTCTTATTCTCTAGTATCCCAATACTGGCTGCGTCCTCACTGGCCTCTTCAAAACGCTGTCTTCCTGCATTCTGTGGAACGTTCCTCACCCTTCATGCATGAACAGAACCAACCACTCCTCCCTGCTGTTCTCAAGTGGCTCATGACACTTCCCTGCGTTGGTGTTATTCGGTTACTCAGTTGTGTCCGACTCTTTGCAACTCCATGGACAGCAGCACCCCAGGCTTGCCTGTCCTTCAGTATCTCCAGGAGTTTGCTTAAACTCATGTTCATTGAGTTGACGATGCCATCCAACCATCTCATCCTCTTTTTCCCCCTTCTCCTCCTGCCTTCAGTCTTTCCCAGCATCAGGGTCTTTTCCAATGAATTGGCTGTTCACAACAGGTGGCCAAAGTATTGGAGCTTCAACTTCAGCATCGGTCCTTTCAATGAATATCCAGGGCTGATTTCCTTTAGGATTAACTGGTTGGATCTCCTTGCTGTCTAAAGGACTCTCAAGAGTCTTCTCCAGCACCACAGTTCAAAAGCATCAATTCTTCAGCATTCAGCCTTCTTTAGGGTCCAGCTCTCACATCCATACATGACTACTGGAAGAATCATTTGATTAGACGGACTTTTGTCAGCAAAGTAGTATCTCTGCTTTTTTAGTACACTGTCTAGGTTTGTCATAGCTTTTCTCCAAGAAGCAGGTATCTTTTAATTTCGTGGCTATCGTCACAATCTGCAGTGATTTTGGAGCCCAAGGAAATAAAGTTACTATTTCCATTTTCCCCCCCACCCCTTTGCCATGAAGTGACTTCATGGTCTACTGTAGCCCACATGTGTGTGTCAGCTTCCTGCACTCGGTCCTCAGCTCCTTGAGTGGAGGATGGTTTATTGCAGCCCCCACATTGCCCTGTGTGCTCCACCATCAGTGCTCAATCTTTAAGTTTCAATCTCTCCAAAAAGGTAAAGTCAGTATTTTAAAAATAACTCTTGAGAGAAACCAACAGCAGGAAGGATTTTGGAGTCAGACAAATTTGGGTTCTAATCTAAGCTGTGCTGAGTATTAATACCAAGATGGCTGCCCAATTTTTATCTGTTCCAAGCCTGACTTTCTTCACTTCTAAAATGAAAACAATAAGATCTCTCTGTGAGGATGAAAATGAGATCAGGCAAATAGAGAACCCAACACAGTTCTGTCTCATCCTGACCCTCCTTTGATGTTAAAATATTTAAGATGTTGAAACATTTTTACTCTGGAATATGAATCATATTCATCAGTTTAATACATGTGAGCCATTTTCTCATCACTGGCATAACCTTCCTTGATATAACACCTTCTTCTTACTTGCATTTGCAAGTTTTTCAGAGGCTTACCTTGTAAGTAGGATTGGACTTATCTGTTGTCACCTGAAAAATACCAGTGATGGGGACAATGATGAGGCAACTCATTGCTGAGTTATTTCCACATGTGCAGGGTCAACCTCACAGCATGACACTGGCCTCTTTCCTTCCAAAGTTCACTTTAAAGAAGAGACAGACACCATTAGGACACCCTTCTCTTTCCCCCTCCACAAAAAATCAGTTGCTGCTTTCACCCATGGAAGAGGAGCAGTGAATTCTATTCATCCATCCAACATTTATTCAGTGCCTGCTATGTGCTAGGTACTGTGATAACAAGTCAATCAGTCAGGGTCTGTGCCTTTAAGAGTTTCAGTCTAATGGGGTTTTTTGGAGGAAGATGAGCACCTAACCAAACAAGGATTGTTTGGTAACAATCAGCTCAGCAGGAAAAGCTTCAAAAAGAGGTGATACCTCAGCCAAGTCTCGAAAAGTCAGTACATGGCTGTCAATAGATAGTTAGGGCAGAGCACATCAGGTGGAGGACCCCCAACTCTTGTTCCTCCTTCTCTGATCACTCTGTGCAGCCAGAGGTACAGCTGTCTTCTCCTCGGTGTAAGGGACTTAAATCCTTCCTTGGCAGCAGCCACATTATTAGTGCTGGTTCCAATCAGAGGACTGACAGTAGACAGTCTGCTGCTGCTTTTGTTGCCAAGACCACAAACAGCTGGAGTGGTCTGAGCTCCCTGGGGGATGGTGGAGGAGCTGAGCATGCGTGTGTGTACCTGTGTCTGTGTGCATCTGGGTCCAGGAGTGTGGGGTCTGTGTCCATCTGGATGGCCAGCTAGATGTTTATCTGCAGGTGTTGCTACGCAAAACAGAAGTGGACATTCAAGAAACAAAGCAATAGCTTGGGATCTCACAGACAGCTAGCTGAAGGACCACACAGAGAAGGGAGAGGTTGAAATACCCTCTACCAAAACAGAATGGAACAGAGAAGGAAGTTATCGCAGAAGAGGAAGAATGCCATTGTCATGCTGAAGAGCCACAAATGCCACAAAATAAAAATAAAATGGGGGATTCTTATCTTAGTCAAATGCTATTACAACATTTTCTTCTTATAGCATTATTAAAATTAGTGAAATAAAATTTAGTGCAGTGAACACAGAGAACACAGAAAAACCAAGAAATTGCTATAATTTTTTAAAATTCTATTTATTTGGATCAGTGATTGATTATAACTTTGCTTTCTACCTCCATATATGAGTTGGGGTTTTTCCTTCAGCACTTAAAAATATAGAAAACAAGTTACTGAAGAACATTTAAAAAGTCTCATTATTAGTACAAATTATGAAGTTTTGATAAAGATAATCTAATAATAGTGAAGTGATTAAAAGGGTCAGAGCAAGAAATATAGATCCCAGAGATGTTATTAATTTTTTTCTTTTCTGTTCATGTAGAAATGTTCATCTCTACCAAAAAGCAGTGTAAGAGTAGGTTTCATTTTGATTAGATTCTTGTAACCATACAAGTGAAAAATTTATAGAATTGACTTTAGGTGAGTAGGGATTATAAAAAGTTAATATAATAGTGAAATAAGCTTGGCATCAGATCTCATATGAGTCTTGTGAATTTATTACTTTAGAATATAGGAATTGACTTTCCATTACCTTCTTAGAATTATAATGACTTCAAATGATTAACTGATTTGCCAATCTCACAAATAGTTAAAAGCATATGAGAGGAACAAACTACTATATATGAAATAAATAAGCTATGTGGATATATCATACAATACGGGGAATATAGCTAATATTTTATAATAACTATAAATGGGATATAGTCTTTAAAAGTTGGGAATCACTATGTTGTACCTCTGAAACTTAGATATTATCAAATATCAACTATACCTCAAAAAAAAAGCATATGGAATTTTGCGCAGTGAACTAGAGAAATTTTGTGTGCTTTGATCACAGTGCAAAACAGTACTTCCCAACTGGATGAACAGTTGGTCCATATGCTAATTTACCAGGTAACTAGTGAATAGATTTGGGGTGGACAGAATTGTGACGAACTAGGGAGAGAAAAGTACCTGGTAAAGGACAAGCAAAGTAAGTAAGTCTGTTTGCACACAGTAGGGACTCAGTAAATAATTGTTGAAGGAAGAAAGGAATGAAATGAGTGAGTGAATGATGAGTATGAAGAAAGTGGCAATAAACACCTAATTCAAAATGAAATTTGTTTTCTTTTGTGATAGGGTTATAACATATTTCCTCTATGATACTTGGCTTGGTGATATTTAAAGATGTATAATTTTTAGAAGTTATGAGACCCCTGAAAGACAAAACATCTAAAAATTAGATTTGGGGGAAATAGAAATCAATGAAAATTTTTTAGATTTTCTGAATTTTTTACAAATTTAAATTCAATGTTACTTTAGAAACATGATAATGTATTATGTATGGTTTTTTCATGAAATAGTTGATATCAAATATCATTTGGGTTTTTCAGTGAGAATAAACAGGAAAAAATTTAAATCACGGAAAAACAATAAATATCACAGAAACATATTTGTTTCTAGATCCAATGCATTCCTTAAGGAGTTTATTTTCAGGAAATAATCTAAGGATTGTGGGGAAAAGGAAAATAAAATTCACTGACTGCAACTTTTGAAACAGAAGTACAGTTGATTTACACCATATTGGATTCTGATGTACAGATTATGCTCCTTTAAAAGTTATTGTAAGATCATGGCTATTGAGTGCAACTTTTTCCCAAGCATCTATATTTTTGTTTAGTGAGTGATTGTCCCCAAATTTGCCAGTTTCCCACATCTCCAGGACCCTCCATCTAGATGCATTTTCTGACTCAGAACTTGCTGAGACTCTCAAATCCTAGTCCGAAGGAGTCTCACAAACTCCCTGCCCCAGCTTATGCTCTAGGAAGCAAGTCCTTCCTGATAGGGTGCCCAAGAACTGTAGAGAGAGAGAGAGGGTGCCAAGTTCTGTTTTACATTTTAAATCCGTAGATCTTTCCTTTCAATGAGTGGCAGGCCATTCTCAATTCCTGCTCCTCTCTATGGAAGAATTTAGTATCAGTTCCCATGCTGATCCAAGAAACTTTGCTCTGTCCAAAATACAGCTCTCCCCCAAAGCAATTTCCCCTCCTCTGAGAAATGCTTTCGTGTCAGGCTGCACTGCCCTTGAACCAGACAACTTTCTCTGCTTGTCTTTATCTGTCTAAATAAAGCTAACCTACATTTGCTGTCTAATTCATTCGGATGCTTGCTGATGCTATTTAAAGGATCCCTCAAGGCTCCGTGGAAAACAAGATGCATTATCTTCAGCCGGGAACCTTCAGGTTTGTTGGTCATTTAAGGAATTCAAGAATTGAAAGAATCCATTCAGTCTTCAGTAGTTCAGATGTGGAGGACAATGGAGTTTTCCATGTTTTTTAATCCCAGGCAGTCTTCTCTGACTTGTCCGTTGCTGAGATCAATTGATGATGAAAGAGGGAACTAGAAAGTTAATCTCTGTGTGTGTATGCGCATGTGTCTCTGTGTGTGTGTATGCACACACATGCATGTCTCTCCTTGTCTCTAGGCTTCAAGAAATTTGCCCAGCAGAATGTATTTTTTATTCTGGACTCTGATAATTTGCTAGTCCATTGTGAGTTTACTTTCCCCTCTTGGGAACAAAAGTGAAAGATTAAAAGGAAATGTCACCTTAGTAAATAGTCTTCTGGTAAGTTTTTGGCTTGTCCCTATCTCCCCCTCTTCAGCCTCCATCAGACATTAGAAAATTCTGTTACTTACATGTTCGGGGGGGAGGGAGGGAAGGAAATTCTAAACAGGGAAAGGAAAATAATGGGATTGTAAATAGGACTCCACTGTGCATTTCTATAAGACTGGGAGTTCAGAGAGGTTTCAGATCTGTTGCTTGTTTTTTCACATCTGGGATTTATGTCAGTCTGTCTGTTTGCTTAGTGGGAGAGAGAGCTGGTACAAATGGGATGGTTTTAACCACCAGTGCACTGCTTAAGCACATGCTTTTATCAGCATCCACTTGTTCAGCCACGATTCTCTGACGTCCATTGCAGTGAGTGAGTCAGAAGCCACAAGCTAACAGGTCTATTCCTTCCCACCGTCACCTAGGAAACCAATGCATCATCCACAGGAAATGCAGGCCCCAATGGGGAGAGTGCCCAGATCGGGTTATAAAGCTGGCAATGAGTTTTTCAAAAGAGGTCAAATAATAACGCGTAGAATTTTAGTCTAGGGTAGAAAATGGATCCAGCCTCTGAGGCACGGATCAAGGACTGTCAGGCAGAAATACTAGGAGGAATTAGTCAGCTAAAATCATGAAGGATGTCTGCTTTATAAGAAATTGGCCAAGGGCAAGGGGTATGGAGATAGGGATTGATTCCTCCAGACAGCAAACGCATTTAGTTGCTCATTGGCTGAGAGTAATTTTTTTTAATGTTACAACAGTGTGTGAAGTAAGATGAGAAAATTGACATGATGTCAAATCAGGCTTTCCGTTGAGTGAAATGTATATCCCTCACTGTCACTGTCTCTATCTTAAAATAGTGATGGAGAGTTCCGTCAGAGAAAACCACGCCCTGATTCCCCGCATGCTGTCACTGTTTTTTCTGCTGGTGCCTCGATTTCTCCCCCCTTGACTACTATAGTTCAGCCCTGCCTATTGCCCCAGTGCTCATATGCAATCTACCACACACTGTCCACATATCTGGAAAGATAAGCTTAATACCGCTGAGAAAAATTACCTGTGGAGTTTCGAGGTGTTTGACAAGCTTCATGTCTCCAGGTACATTTTACATGCTCATGCTGCTATGGGTGAAAGAGCCACGGAAAAATACAACATGAGCTCTACCAGAACTTCCTGTTTTAGGCTCAAAGAATATTAAAACGGGAAAGAAAAACAACTCAGAAATCACTGGGCCCAACACCCTCATTTTTCACATGAGAAATGAGTCCCAGACAGATAATTTGTTTAAGGTCATTTAGGGAATTAGTGTATCCATTGGGGGTCAGGAAGAGGAGAGAAGATGGGCTGGAAGCTCAACTACAAACTCAGAATGAGTCAATAGGTGATATGGCCACCTAAGAGACTATTATAATATTGAACTGCATTAATTGAAATATGGAATTCTTACTAAGAGGGGCAGTTGGTACCCTTACAGGATGGTCAGCACTGCCAAGAAAACAACATTCTGTCCTGAGTACCCATCGAATAGGAGACAGTAACAAAACCAAATGTTCCCAGAGGAGCGTAAAGATTGTGATAGGTTTTAGCTCCATACAGGTAATTTTCCAACCATTCGAGCTGACTGAGATGTGTTAAACTGGCTGAGGGGACACTGAATTAATTCTCCATTTCCAGAGGTGTTCAAATATTCATCCATCCAAATGCGTTTATTGAGTGCCTGCCATATGCCATGGATTTATGTATCTTATAAACAGGTGAATTCTGTAAAATTATTAGTAAGACAAAACTAGCTACTGGTGATTTAGAAAGACACATCTCTACCAAAAAAGGGTTTGATGGTCTTTCAAAGCTTTAAAACTAGATGGCATTCTAATCTCCTTGCTGATATCCATTCTACTGGGCTCCTTTATCCAAGATAGACCAGTCCATGTAAATTGAAAGGCAGTCAAGACAGTGAAAGATTGAAGGCAAAAGGAAAAGGGGGCAGCAGAGAAGGAGATGGCTAGTTAGCATAGCCGATTCAATGGACATGAATTTGAGCAAAACTGTGAGAGTTAGTGAAGGATGAGGAGCCTGCGTGCTGCAGTCCATGGGGTCACAAAGAGTTGGAAACTACAGAGCAACTAAAGAAGAGCAAGACCGCCCCTGCCAAGTGTCATATCAACTCTTTTTCATCTTCCATATAGAACTTATTGCCGAATAATCTAACAGATCTTGAATCTATGGTACCATCACTGGCTTTCAGTAAAGGTTCCAGAATGAGAATCTTTACCACACTCGGCTTTTAAATGTTTGAACATATTTTTTGCGCCTTTGTGCATGCATGTTCGGTGGTGTCTGACTCTTTGTTACCCTGTGGACTTTAGGCTGCCAGGCTCCTCTGTCCATGGGATTTCCAGGCAAAAGTCCTGGAGTGGGTTGCCATTTTCTGCTCCAGAGAATCTTCTTGACCCGGGGTAGAATCTGCATCTCTTGCATCTCCTGCATCGGCAGGCAGATTCTTTATCATTGCGCCACCTGGAAAGTCCTTTTTCAGCCCTTATCTGAATTAATATTTGGATTATAGGCATTCACATATTCCAAATTGTTTCCATTTCTTGGATTACTTTTCCTCATTTCTTGATGATTGATGTGCCTTGCATAGATCCAGCCAACATTTATCACACGTTTTGAATCTCTCTTTGTCTTTCAGAATCACCTCTATTGACTAATGATCCAGCTCTTAGCCACATGCAACAGTGGTGATTTTTCTTACCATTCCTAACATTCATTTTTGTTAATCTCTTTCATTTTCATTTTTATTTTCATCATAATCATAAGCCTTTTCTTAATAGCACATTCAACATTCCCATCGCTTTTGCAATTGTCAGACATACTGGGCTTAATAATGTTGCAAAACACCCCAAATTAAATACAGTAAACCTGCTGGTAATAAAAAACTAGTTGGCCAAGACTAAAACAACTGCATCCAACTGCCATTGCCGTCTGTTGGGGGCAGACAAAGCAGAAAAAAATTTTGCTTTTGGAGCAAATTATTTTTCATCTTAGTGAAAATTCACAGGGGGCCAAGCTGGCAAAGAATCCCTTGTCTCTTCCACCATCATGCCATTCCGGTGAAGTGCATTTGTGACAATAGTCATCAAATCATATATAAATATGTAATCAACCAAAATTATTTTTAATAGCTCAGTTCACTTTCATTGCCTTGATAAGACTGAGGTCATGGGTTTGGTCTCTGTATGGGATATTTAGTACATAGAAAACTGTGTCACCCAAGTTGTCTGTACCTACATCTAGCCATCTCACAAATGCATTTATCTTTA
Source organism: Madoqua kirkii (assembly GCA_006408675.1). Classification (NCBI taxonomy): domain Eukaryota; kingdom Metazoa; phylum Chordata; class Mammalia; order Artiodactyla; family Bovidae; genus Madoqua; species Madoqua kirkii. The sequence goes on along the minus strand of SJYC01078001.1, from coordinate 13,153 downwards.
GGGGACCTAGACATAACATGTGGTGGGGCATATCATTTCAGTACAGTCCATAAAGGAAAATACGATTATAAACCTTCATAATAGTATTTGACTTTGGAATCTGCAAACTTGAAACCTCAAGTAGCCATTAACAAGAGAGAAGACGCTTCAATGGTATGTTGGTTTTACAGAAAACAATAAACTTCTGTAAAATAATTATCCTTCAGTTAAAAAATAAATTAAAAAATCTATCTATAAGCATAGGTCAGGTCACAGAGTTCTCCAAATGTAAAATACTAAAGAAAAAGGCTTATTTTTCTCATTGAGATCATTAGAAATATAGAGGGTAGTGTCTGGTTTACTTCTAGTCCCCAGGAAACTGACGACAATTAATTCCTATTGACTTAGTATTCCAAGATTTGCCAAGGAGCAGCTTGATGTCACCAGAGAATGTTACACATTTGTCAAAACTACAGATTCACAACTCAGTTTCAGCCTCAAATGTAATTTTCTCCCTCTGTTTTCAGATCTGCTCCTCCCTCATCGCCAGAGCTGCAGGCTGCTCTCTAAATAACACCATGTCCCTGGCCTCCTAGCTCCCATTTGAATGTTTCAGCAGGGCTCCTTTGAGATCTGCCCCTCACTGCCTCCCCTCTCCCAGGCTTGCCTTCATTTGTCTGAGTCAGCCATGAGTCACCTCACTCATTAGTGGAACTCAGAATGCCTCTCCATCCTCCAGATCCCTTTCGTCTCCCTTCTTGTAACTGGTTTTCTGGCAGCGTCAGATCTGTGGACAACCTTGAAGCTAGGGGCTGGGTCGCTATGAAGATGATCTGCTCCGTAAAGAGGTTGGCAGACTGCAAGGAGAACTGAAAATGGTGATGATGATGATGATGATGATAACAATAACGATAATGGTGCACACAGTTGCTTCGGATGCATTTTAATGGCCAGATTTGGTACCTTTGCCTGCGTCAGCTCATAGGACAGCACAGGGCTCCTTAATTCTTGGTCTCTTCCTTGTCTCTTCTTTCCCTCTTCACCATCCCTTCCTCCACACACATGCCTATATGGCACAAAGTGAAAGCTTAGAGACTCCACTCTCTGGAAAGGCAGGTAAAAGAGCAATGTCCTTACCTTGGTAGGCACTCTTTTCTCCAGCATTTTTATATTTACTCTGCTTTCTACTCATTCATTTTTACATTCCCAATTCTTTCCTTTTTGTGAAAAGTGGAACAGAGAGGACAAATCAGAAGGATTTATGCCTGTTGATGCCTCCTGGGCATATAAAGAAACCTAGTGAAATGACACTGATAATAAACTCTGAATTCACTGTAGAAAATTTCAACACCAAAACACCATTATTGAATTAATAATGAATTATCAGTTCATTATTAATGAATTATTAATCCCACTTAAAGCCCTTTGTAAAATAGCTGATACTTCACCCAAGTGGATAGTGATTAGTTTTTAGTAAGTCAGATGATTTACTCTTGAAAGGGAATGCAGATATCCCCCTGTCTTCTCATTCGTTTAATCAGCATGCATTTACTGAGCACCTGTGACGAACAGACCCTGAGCCACGCCCCCTAGAGCAGTGCTTTTCAAGCCTCACTGTGTGTGATATTACCTGGGAAAATTGGTAAAATGCAGATTCTGATTCAAAAGACCTGGAGTCAGGTTCTGCATTTCCATAGCTCCCTGGAGATGTTCTTGCTGCTGCCCAGGAACCACATTTTGAGGAGCAGGACCACAGGAGTTCCACACAGAACCAGACAAGGCTTGGCTCTGTCCCTGAGAAACATTGGGGACCCACAGCCTCTGGGATGCTACCCTGTGCATTCCTTCTCCTCAGCTGCTGACAATTATCTGTGAGGCCCGGACAATGCTGATCTGTTCTCAATGCTCTTGGCTTTCTCATGTCTTTATTCCAGTGGAGGGTATTAAAATTGCAAGGCTCAAATTGGGATTAGGGCAAGGAAAAGGCCCATTTATCTTTAACCTTTGTTCTGAGAGCTAGTCTAGGCCACTTAACCAGCGATCTCTGAACTCACATTTTAAGCAGAGCCTGATTAACAAAAAAGTATTTCTCTGATTGCTAGAGATGTCCTTTTATGATTCGTTAGTTTGTATCCCTTGCCAACTTTTCTATTAGGGTCTTTGTCTTTTAATTAATGAGTTGTAATAGTTTTCTATTAAAATATTAAGGAGGATCTCTTTGCCCCTAATAAAGGATGTTTCAACCTTTCATCTATTCATTTTGGAGTTAGGAATCTTAGATTCTAGGTCAACTAATTTTCTTGCTAATCTGAGCAAGCTGACTTACCTATTATGACAATGTTCCTTTACTTGTAAATGGAGGTGGTAAAGACTACATATTGAGTATATGTTGTGTATAAAACTGTTGGGTATAAAAAGAAAGTACATGTGGGATGATGCTGTATAATCATAGAACATGGGTACTTGGTTTCAGAGCTTATATTAATCTGATAGCATGATTGAACCTGTCTTCCCTAATAGCTTAATTGGTAAAGAATCTGCCTGCAATGCAGGAGATCCTGGATCAGGAAGATCCATTCAATTCCTGGGTCAGGAAGATCCCCTGGAGAAGGGATAGGCTACCCCCTCCAGTATTCTTGGGCTTCCCTTGTGGATCAGCTGGTAAGGAATTTGCCTGCAATGCAGGAGATCTGGGTTCAATCCCTGGGTTGGGAAGATCTCCTGGAGAATGGAAAGGCTACTCACTCTAGTATTCTGGCCTGGAGAATTCCATGGACTATAGTCCATGGCCTCGTAAAGAGTTGGACATGACTAAGTGACTTTCACTTTCACTTTTCATTATTGAACTGAAAGTGGGACATAGTTGACTGATGTTAACAAGTACCAGTTTTGTTTGTTTCATTTTGTTTTGCTTTTAGTTTTTTCTTTTTTTTAAACAGCTATTGAGCACTGTTAAGTACTCTGAGTGTTATCTGGTTTTGGTAGTACATACGTAGAGTTAGAAGCTGCCTGTTAAGAGTCTAATATGCATGAAAGTGCTTATGCTTTCTGTTTTCCCTTTGCTTCCACAACTGAAACTTTCTAAGCTGTCAACAGACAAAATCTTGTCTCCTGATATGTCTAATTAAGAAACTATCTCAGTACTGAGGCTAATGACTCAGTTGTTCCTTAGTCTCTTCCTTAGTGGTCTCATCTCTACTAGAACCTTATACTTGTTAAAATTGGTTATTTATATAGTAGATGTTGAGTGGTAGTATTCCAGTTAGACTGATAGGTTTTTGTCTAGCTTAGAGTAATAGAAAATGTGTACTTCCTCCCTCATCTGTGAGTTTAATGCCTATAAATTCATACCATTACTGCCTGAAAGAAAAAGAATATAACGAACCATTGTTACTAAAATAGAAATGTCTGAAAACAATGTGCTTTGCCTCTAGTTGGTGTTTGCTTTTTGATACAAAGGAAAGAAACTCCAACAGCAAGATTTTAACTATCATCCAGGGAGAGAATGCTCCCTCATTCCCACTGTTCCCCCTTATATTCTTCCTACACAAAATCTGCCTATGAGTCCCTACACAGAGCATAGAGAAAAACAAAAAGAGTCAATATTATTGAATCTCATCCATTTGCCAAGCACTGTGCTAAGTGCTTTCAGGTACATTTTCTCATCTAATGGATCTTTTGCTTTCTTACTGCAGGGAAGATGGTGAGCTTGTGCCTTTACTTTGCTGTTTCCTCTTCCTAGAGTCCTTACACCTCCCTGTCTGTGTCAGCCTTATACTGCAAGCAAGGGAACCTAGTTTTTGCAAAATCCCCCCCTCCTTTTTTTTCGTGTCATTCAGGTCCACAGCAAAAAAATCGGTTGGTTTCTCATTCTGGAAAATGAGAGATGTGTTCATTCAGGGACAAGTGAACAGAACAAGGCTGAGGGCTAAATGCTGTTTTACACACATGGGTGGCCAACTACCTCTGTTGAGAAGTCTCTCTTTTTCTGGCTTCTTTCCCAAATAATACATTGAACTTTGCAGCAAAAAGCATCCATATACATGCACATTCTCCTTGGATTTATTTCTTTATATATGAACACAGGTTCCTTACCACTTCTTTCACCCACCCACAAACCACCAAAAAACAAAAAGAGAAAAAAAGGAAACCTCTCCTGGAGAAACATGATGGATCTTATCTATTCCTGAGACTAACTGCCATTTTCTCCTCTTACCATGATTCCAAATTTTGGACTCCACTAAGGAAAACATAGTCTGTGTGACCTTGCATAACCAGGGAGAAGGAATCTTGCCTGGGCAATGAGAGGGAAGGGCTGAGTCACTATCTCAGCCCTCAGGAATGGCTCTCCAGCTGCTGACAGAGGCCACACGGGTTCAGCCACGAGGCCAGCAGGGACCTCCCCAGTGACTAGCGAAAAAGAGGCAACCAAGACTAGCCAGAGTGAACTGGGACAACTGACCCATTTGTAGATGGCCCCTCAAGGACAGTGGTCAGCAGTCCCAGTTGCAGTGTTCTGGTGGTATAGCAATGCCTGGTCCAATCTGGTGGATGAATGATGCCTGACAACAGAAGACTCTGGAAAAGGATGTACTTATAATTAGCATATGGTGGCATTTTTATTCTAGAATTTTATTCTTTATTCTTTCACATATACAACAGACATTGAACAAACATATTAGGCACTGAACTAGAGGCTGGCATATTCCTTGCTCTCAGAGAGTTGTCAAGCAGAAAGGGAGTAAACATAGGACCTCTAAGAGAACATAGAAGAGGGACTTAAGATTTGACAGTTGGAGAAGCTTCCCCAAGAATGTGAAAGGCTTATGGAACAGCGAGTAGGCGGGGTGGGTGATGGAGAGGGACGTGGAGTTGGGACCCTCCAGGTGGAGGATGCAGCAGTTCAAAGTCACAGAGGCGAGAAAGAACAGGAAGTTCACTGGAGAAGTAAAGTGGTTTATTGTGGCCTAGATCAGAATATGCAGGGGAATGGGCAAGAAGGGACCCAGGAGAGGTGAGCAGGGATCAGACTGTAAAGGTGTAATCCTGTATGTGTATGTAAGAGGGTCTGAATTCTATCCCGAGGCCAATGGGAATGACTAACTGACCTTCTGTGGGGGAAGGCTATATCAAATATGTTTTTTAAGGAAGTTTTCTCACTGGTTGTAATCTAGAGATTGGATGCAAGGAGTGTTACCAAAATGCAAGTCTGTGTGCCTGACTCACAGTCATGCCAAACAATACCAAAACTTTGGAGTTGGAAGCAGAGAAAGATTTATTATTATTGCAGGACCCTGCAAGGAGATAGGTAGCTCATGCCTGCAAAACCCCCAAACTCCTCAAAAGCTATCAGCAAAGCCCTTGTCTAGGAAAGGGGAGAGAGGGATGTGGGGAGTTGTTGCAAACTTCTTGGTGTCAGAGCCTCTGTTCTTGAGGTTACATCATAGTCAGGTAATGATGTTTCTGTAAACCTCCAGCAAATGAATGTTATTCTCTGTTCTGACAAGAAAGCGCCAGATCATGGCATCAGGCCCCATCAGTTCATGGCAAATTGATGGGGGAAAAAGTGGAAACAGTAGCAGATTTTATTTTCTTGGGCTCCAAAATCACTGTGGATGGTAACTGCAGCCATGATATTAAAAGACGCTTACTCCTTGGAAGAAAAGCTATGACAAACCTAGACAGCATATTAAAAGACAGAGACATCACTTTATTGACAAAGATGACAGAGTCAAAGCTATGTTTTTTCCAGTAGTCATGTATGGATGTGAGAGTTGGACCATAAAGAAGGCTGAATGCCAAATAACTGATACTTTCAAATTGTGGTGTTGGAGAAGACTCTTGAGAGTCCCTTGGACTGCATGGAGATCAAACCATCAAATCAGTCAGTTCTTAAGGAAATAAACCCTGAATATTCATTGGAAGGAATGATGCTGAAGCTGAAACTCCAATACTTTGGCTACCCGATGTGAAGAGCCAGCTAATTAGAAAAGACCCTGATGCTGGGAAAGATTGAGGGCAGGAGGAGAAGGGGACAACAGAGGATGAGATGGTTGGATGGCATCACCAACTCAATAGACATGAGTTTGAGCAAGCTCCAGGAGATGGTGAAGGACAGGGAAGCCTGGTGCTGCAGTCCATGAGGTCACAAAGTCGGACACGACTTAGTGACTGAACAACATCAGGTTGCTGCTTGAGACTTGGTTGATTGTGGGCAGGGCCTACTGTGGTGCCAACCAATGGCTGAGCAGGACCCATTGCTTGTAACAGAGTACTGGAATAATGGCCCACAGCAGCAGCCATCTGCTAAGGACTGTGTTTGGCTGTGCTTTGTTACAGGAGGACCAGGTTGGAGGAACTTGCAGTAACTGAGGAAGGAAATAATGTGGGCCTGAGCCATAGCAGAGGCAATAAGAATGCAAGAAAGATGAGGCTGCTGCTGCTGCCGCTAAATCGCTTCAGTCGTGTCTGACTCTGTGCGACCCCACAGACGGCAGCCCACCGGGCTCCCCTGTCCCTGGGATTCTCCAGGCAAGAACACTGGAGTGGGTTGCCATTTCCTTCTCCAGTGCATGAAAGTGAAAAGTGAAAGTGAAGTCGCTCAGTCATGTCTGACTCAGCGACCCCATGGACTGCAGCCTACCAGGCTCCTCGGTCCATGGGAGTTTCCAGGCAAGAGTACTGGAGTGGGATGCCATTGCCTTCTCCAAAGATGAGACTGAGAGATACAAAAGCAGTTACCTAGTGACCTTGGTGATTAGCCACAGGTGGGGCGTGCAGAGTTCAGAAAGACTCTCGCCTTTTGTGGGTGGGGAGAGATGATGGGAGCTGAAGGCTTGCTGGAAGGAGATGAGTTCAGGTTGAAACAGTAACTCAAGATAAACCCTGCCATTGACCTGAATACCAGTGGTGGAAGGTCAGGGCAACTTAGCCAGCACTGGGGATTCTTCAGGTGTACCCTGAAGGAGTCTTAAAGACAATTCCAGACCCCACCAGCAAGAGAGGATGGGCCTCCTAATACAAGGTTCTACTTAGAAGCCTGGCTTATTAAGACTGAATCTGTGCGGGATTGAGGCTGCAGATGAGAGGTCTTCAGAACCTGCAGCCAAACAAGGCCTGACAAGCTGTTTCCATGGAGATGCGGTGTGCGCAGGAGGGAGTGAGTAGGAGGGCTGATCCACTCCACAGCCTTGGGTCACAAGGCTGCAGTGGGCTAACAGATAAACAGGAAAAAGGCTTAGTCAATCAGAAAAGAATGTTCAAAACTATTGGCGGTTAATTGGAGGTATAGTGTCGTAATTCTTGATTAAGTCTAACAATTTGAAGGATTAGGGTAAGCCACTTTATGATCCTGCTAGTTATTTCAGGTACCACTTAATGAGGGCACGAGGAAGTGGATGCCAGCTGAGGCCAACTCCAAATGTACACACGGCCATCTTAAGCCTTTCTGCACCCCTGGACTCTAAGTAGCTTCATATTATTTCCAAATTTCTGGGGAAACAGGCAGGGATATGGGAAGTTAATTTTTTTTCCATTTGCCATGTTGTTGGCGCTAATAACTCAGGAAATCTTTGGAGCTCTTTGGGAAACTCAGGTGCTGGCAAAGCCTCAGATTAAATGTTATTATTAAACAATTTGAGGAACATTCTGGACAGAGAGCCAGCAGCAGTGGGGACCCACGTGTTTTGTGTTGGGGGGAGGATAGAATATACATACATGAAGTCAACTATTTTGACCATTTTAGAATATGCTATTCAGCGGCAATAAGTATATTCATAATCTTGTGTAACCATTACCACTGTCTCTTTGCAGAACTTTACCATCATCCAAAATAAAAACTCTGTAACTGTTGAGCAATGATGCCCTTCTGGGCTCCAAATGTTTTTAACAACTTTATTATGCCATGAAAACTCTGCCTCCCAGTCAGGAGAATAGTGTGACTGCTGCCAATAAGAAAACTAGCTCTGTCTTGGTTTGGTCAGTAGCTTTCAATTTATATCTGGGGTTTTTTGGCTAAAGACTCCTTTAATCCTGTGGGTGAGCCTGTTAAACCTAATCTCTGGAGGGAGGGAGCCTGATTTTTAACCACCTTAATGACTGATGGGACTTGTTAATCTTGATCTCCAAGGTATTCAAATGGCTTGTGGCAGTGCTTATTAAGAAGTCAGCAAAAACTGTCAGGACCACAGGATCTTATAAAGATTCTACTAGAGGCAAACTTTGTTCCAAAAATAGCTGGGAGATGAATTGTCTAGGAACAACTTCATTTTAAGTGACCAAAAATGATAGTGCCCAAGGAGGATAAGACACGATTCTGACTTGGAACAGTAGATCATGACTGAAAGACCAGAGCTGGAAATTCCAAGTTTCCGACTGTCTTTTCTTTCACAAATTAAAACATTTAGTGCGGGTAGGGATAAGCCTTTGTGATTTCCTTTCTTCATCCAACAAGTTTGAGGTTTTTATAACATGATGCTTATCAGACAGGACTCAATCCGGAGTTCACAAACCCAAAGTAGCAATAGCTCTCAAAGCCCAGGCAGATATTTCCCAGATGCATGATGTCAGTCACAAGAAACAGCAGGTGGGGAAAAGAATAAGGAAGACTTAGTGAAAATCACTCCATCATAAATACAGTCTAAACCACAAGTCCTATGTGAGGGCCAGTGGTACGACAAATAGTTTAAAACACTTTGCTACTCCTGGGAACTGGAACTCAGAGGAGGGTAACTGGCTACTCAGGGTCACCCAGAAAACCAGAAAGAGAGCTAAGATTTAGTACCTTTGTTTCCCGATACCTGTTTTAGTGGTTTATTTTGATCAGGTTCTGCTGGTATTCTGTGCTTGGCATGCACGAGGGAGATGGTTCTCAGATCTTCTCTATGAAGTTTTCATTTGGTCTGGGGTGATCTATCGGTAGCTTTACTTCCAAATTCACCTCCAGTTTAGTCTTCATATCATAATTGGTTCAGAACCCAAATTCTGCATAGTTCAGAAAAATGTTATTAGCAGTCTAGAAGAGACTTAATGCTCTTTAGATTGCATTAGGGGATGATTTCCAAAACGGTGGTACAGAGAACTTCACAGACTCACTCCTCAACAAAACAACCATACCTGATGAAAATTATTTACTATTTAACATTGTTGTTCCATAAAGGGAGATGAAAGCCAAGAAGATCAAAGGCTACCACCCCAATCTGGTGCCTCACTTGTAAAAAAAAAGGGTATCACTCCATGAGAAGTGGGTCACTGTCCCCTCAGAAGCTCTCAACAAGGGAACAGACTTTATTTGGAAAAGAATGTGGGGAAATTCAAGCTGAAGAGAGTCTTGGAAAACAATGGAGATTTTGGTGATAAGCAGTTAAGGGGGAGTTGGTATCTCTTTGAGAACAACAAGCCTGACTATAGGCCAGTTAATTTTACTAGACACGACCAGAGAAAAAGACAGCTAAGAAGAGCCCTCCTAGGGTCAGAACAAATCTCAAAGACTGGCCTCAAAAACTATCTCTGCAGAGGGTCCTAAAATTAACTGGATCAAACTGTGTAGCAACGTATGCAACAAGCATTGTTGAAAACAATAGAGTGATTTGCTAGCAACTATTAGAGCCTAATATCTAGGGATCATTACAACAGAGACAGACAATTTAGGGACACTGAGGATAGAGACAGTCAAAGAGAACTATGCTAAAATCGACATTATCCGAGGATGACTGTGCACAAGACCAAATATGCATCTTCCGAGGAGCAACATCAGAGGTTTCAAACTGCAGGGAAATAGAATTTACTAAGATAGTTTAGCTCAGTCACGGAAGAAATAAAAAAGCAAATTACAACAATAAGCCCATAAGTTCAAAAATAAACAATAAGGTTGCGAGGATCAGTATCTAGCCTTGCTACGATATATTATCTAAAATGTTCAGTTTTCAACAAAAAATTATGAGACATGCAAAGAAACAGGAAAGTGTAATGTGACCCAAACAGGAGGAAAAAAGCAGTCAATAGAAACACCCTGTGAGAGGGCTCAGATCCAGCTTAGCAGACAAAGACTTCAAAGCAGCTATTATAAATATATTCAAAGAACTGAAGAAAACCATAGTTAAAGAAGCAAAAGAAGGGAGGATAAAAATCTCCCATAAGATAATCAGTAAGGAGATAAAAATTATTGTTATTTTTGAAAGAACCTAATGGATGTCCCAAGCTTGAAAATTGTGATAATTAGAAAAAATAATTCGCTAGAGGAGCTCAATAATATAATTGAACTGGCAGAAGAAAGAATCAGCAAAAGAGATAGATAGCTATTATTTGATCTCAAGAACAGAGAGAAAGGAGGATGAAGAAGGAATGAACAGAACTTCAGAGAAATGTGAGAAGCATTAAGTATATCAACATAGGTATAATGGGAGTACAGGAGAAAGAAAGGAGCAGAAAAAATACTTTAAAAAGAATGGCTGAAAACTTCTCAACTAATCCCAAGTAGAATAAACCTAGATCCACATTCAGACACATCATAGTAAAAATGATGAAGGAGAATATTTGGAAAACAGCAAGGATAAACTCATCACAAACAAGGGAATCCAAATAAGACTAATAGCTGACTTCTCACCAGAGACAGTGGGGTCTAGAAAGCAGTGAAGCGGCATATTTAAAGTGCTGAGGGGAAGACTTCCCTGGTTGTCCAGTGGTTGGGAATACACCTGCAGATGCAGGGGACACAGGTTTGATACCTAGTCTGAGAAGATTCGACATGCCCCAGAGCAACTAAGCCCATGCTCCTTGAAGCCAGGGCTCTACAAAAAGAGAAACCACCCCAATGAGAAGCCCAGACACTGCAACTAAAGAAAGCCTGCAACAAAGACCTGGCACAGCCAAAAATAAATAAAGAAAAAAAAAAAATATATGTGTGTGTGTGTGTGTGTGTGTGTGTATATATATATATATATATATATGTATATATTTTTTTTAAAGAAACTAAAGTGCTGAGGGAAAAAAGTCTTCTCAAATCAGAATCTTTTATCCAGGAAACTGTTTCTCAGAAATGAAAGTGAAATGGAGACATTCCCAATAAGCAAAATCTGAGAGAATTAATTGCTACCTAGAGTTATATGAAATGAGGAAGTTCTTCAAACTGAACACAAGTAATCCCAGTCAGTAATTCAAATCCACACAAAATAACAAAGAGCACTAATAAATACAATTATGTAAGAATAAAAGACAGTATATCAATGCATAATTTTTCTCTTTTTTTCTCTTTAATGATCTAGAAAGCAATTGCATAAAAGAACACATTTCACAATGGAGATGGGTGGGAACAAAAAGCTATAGTAGAGTAAGAAATGCAACAAGATGGTAACTCGAATCCACAGGAACAAATGAAGAGAGCCAGAACTGGTAAATAAGAAGGCGATAAAACAAACCCTAAATATAACCTGCTTTCCTTTCTGTTCTTAACTTAAAAAATGACATAAAATTATATTAATTAATAATTATGTATTGTTGGGTTTGTAACAAAACTATAAACCAATTAGATCTAACAGACATCTATAAAATGCTCCAACAATCAACAGCAAAGTACATATTCTTTTCATATGAATATGGAATATTCTCCAGGATAGACTATACTATAGGTTATAAAACAACCCTAATATATTTAAAAGGTTTGAAGTTATATAAGGCATGACTTCTGACCACAAATGAAATAAAGTAGAATCAATAAGACAAGGAAATTTGATAAGTACACAAATAAATCTGGATAGTAAACAATTTACTCCTATAAAACAAATAGGTCAAAAAAAAAAAACCTGCTAAAGAAATTAGAAAATACTTTGAGATGAGTGAAAATAAAAGCAAAACATAACAAAACTTATGGAATGTACTGAAGCAGTTCCTAGAAGGAAATGTACAGCTGTGGATGCTTATGTTGAAGAGGAAAAAAGAAAAGGATCTCAGATCAATAACCTATTCTTCCATTTTTAGAAACTAGAAAAAGAAGAACAAACTAAATCCAAATCAAGCAGATGGAAGGAAGTAGTAGATTAGAGCAGAAATTAATAAAACAAAAGACAGGAAAAACAATAGAGAAAATGAACAAAACCCAAAGCTGGTTCTTTGAAAAGATCAACGAAATGACAAACCTTTAGCTAGACTGACCAAGAAACAAACAGAAGATTCAAATTACTAAAATCAGAAATAAAAGAGGATATTACTATCAACAGAAATAGAAAGGATTATACTAACTAGTTATATATATAAATGATTCACTTTGATGTACACCTGAAAATAACACAACACTGTAAATCAACTATACTCCACAAAATCTTTTTTAAAATAAATAAAACCATGTGAATCAGTCTTAGGACCACATCAGGCATGCCCTACAAAAGCAACCTGGTTTCCTCCCAAAATGCATATACCCAGAAGACCCTAAATTGCTTACAAAAACAATAAAGATCAATCACATTTGATACCCTAAAAAAATAAAATCAACAAAGAGTTTGAATAAACATTCCTTTAAGGAAGATATACAAAAAAGGCCAATTAACAAGCACATGAAAAGATGCTCAGCATCATTAGCCATCAGGGAAACACAAATCAAAAATAAATGAGGGCTTCCCTGGTGGTCCAGTGGTTAAGAATCTGCCTTGCAACTCAGAGGGCACTTGTTTGATCCCTAGTCCAAGAAGATCCCACGTGCTGCGGAGCAACTAAGCCTGTGCACCGCAACTGCTGAGCCTGTGCTCTTGAGCCCTTGTGCCACAACTACTGAAGCCCATGGGCCTCGGAGCCAGTGCCCCACAAGAAGAGCCGCTGCAGTGAGAAACCCACACACCGCAGCTGGAAAGTAGCTCACGCTCTCCTCAAGTAGAGAAAGCCTGCGCGCAGCAACGAAGACTCGGAGCACCCAAAAATAAAATCAAAACTAAATGAATAAAATAAATGAAAAAAAAATTAAATCTAAACTGAGATACCTCTGCGTACCTCTAGGATGGCTATAATCAAAAAGACAGATAATGTTAAGGGTTGGTGAAGATGTGGAGAAATTGGAATCTTTATACATTCTGGGGAAAATGTAAAATGGTGTGCCACGTTGGAAATCTGTCTGGCAGCTCCTCAAAAGACTACAACAGAGAGATATTATATAACCCAGCAGCTTCTCTCCTACATATACAACCAAAAG
>SJYC01078000.1:0-40333 GCA_006408675.1 Madoqua kirkii | reverse complement strand
CTTCTGACCACAATGGAAATAAAGTAGAATCAATAAGACAAGGAAATTTGATAAGTACACAAATAAATCTGGATAGTAAACAATTTACTCCTATAAAACAAATAGGTCAAAAAAAAAAAACCTGCTAAAGAAATTAGAAAATACTTTGAGATGAGTGAAAATAAAAGCAAAACATAACAAAACTTATGGAATGTACTGAAGCAGTTCCTAGAAGGAAATGTACAGCTGTGGATGCTTATGTTGAAGAGGAAAAAAGAAAAGGATCTCAGATCAATAACCTATTCTTCCATTTTTAGAAACTAGAAAAAGAAGAACAAACTAAATCCAAATCAAGCAGATGGAAGGAAGTAGTAGATTAGAGCAGAAATTAATAAAACAAAAGACAGGAAAAACAATAGAGAAAATGAACAAAACCCAAAGCTGGTTCTTTGAAAAGATCAACGAAATGACAAACCTTTAGCTAGACTGACCAAGAAACAAACAGAAGATTCAGATTACTAAAATCAGAAATAAAAGAGGATATTACTATCAACAGAAATAGAAAGGATTATACTAACTAGTTATATATATAAATGATTCACTTTGATGTACACCTGAAAATAACACAACACTGTAAATCAACTATACTCCACAAAATCTTTTTTAAAATAAATAAAACCATGTGAATCAGTCTTAGGACCACATCAGGCATGCCCTACAAAAGCAACCTGGTTTCCTCCCAAAATGCATATACCCAGAAGACCCTAAATTGCTTACAAAAACAATAAAGATCAATCACATTTGATACCCTAAAAAAATAAAATCAACAAAGAGTTTGAATAAACATTCCTTTAAGGAAGATATACAAAAAAGGCCAATTAACAAGCACATGAAAAGATGCTCAGCATCATTAGCCATCAGGGAAACACAAATCAAAAATAAATGAGGGCTTCCCTGGTGGTCCAGTGGTTAAGAATCTGCCTTGCAACTCAGAGGGCACTTGTTTGATCCCTAGTCCAAGAAGATCCCACGTGCTGCGGAGCAACTAAGCCTGTGCACCGCAACTGCTGAGCCTGTGCTCTTGAGCCCTTGTGCCACAACTACTGAAGCCCATGGGCCTCGGAGCCAGTGCCCCACAAGAAGAGCCGCTGCAGTGAGAAACCCACACACCGCAGCTGGAAAGTAGCTCACGCTCTCCTCAAGTAGAGAAAGCCTGCGCGCAGCAACGAAGACTCGGAGCACCCAAAAATAAAATCAAACTAAATGAATAAAATAAATGAAAAAAAAATTAAATCTAAACTGAGATACCTCTGCGTACCTCTAGGATGGCTATAATCAAAAAGACAGATAATGTTAAGGGTTGGTGAAGATGTGGAGAAATTGGAATCTTTATACATTCTGGGGAAAATGTAAAATGGTGTGCCACGTTGGAAATCTGTCTGGCAGCTCCTCAAAAGACTACAACAGAGAGATATTATATAACCCAGCAGCTTCTCTCCTACATATACAACCAAAAGAAATGAAAATATATGTCAGCACAGAAACTGTACATGCATGATCATAGCTGCTGCTGCTGCTAAGTCGCTTCAGTCGTGTCCGACTCTGCGACCCCATAGGTGGAAGCCCACCAGGCTCCCCTGTCCCTGGGATTCTCCAGGCAAGAACACTGGAATGGGTTGCCATTGCCTTCTCCAGTGCATGAAAGTGGAAAGTGAAAGTATAGTCGCTCGTTCCAACTCTTAGCGACCCCATGACTGCAGCCCACCGGGCTCCTCTGTCCATGGGATTCTCCAGGCAAGAGTACTGGAGTGGGGTGCCCGCAGCAGTACTCATAATGGTCTAAAATTAGAAACAATCCAGAGAAGTTGATTCCTGAACTAGAGTCCTGCTTCTCCATTCTTTGGCTATTGAAAATGGTTATGCTTTTCCAGTCTACAAAAAAAGAATGAAAGAAAAGGAGGGAGGGAGGAAGGAAGAAAGGAAAAAAGGAAGGAAGAAAACAATCCAAATGTCTATCAGCTGATGAATGGTTAAATAAAATATGATATATCCATACAGTGGATGTTATTTGGCAATGAAAAGGAATGAATTACTGCAACATGGATAAACTTTGAAGATACCATGCTATGTGAAAAAAGCTTGATTCCATTTATACGAAATATCCAGAAAAGCTAATTTATAGAGACAAAAAACAGAGTAGCAATTGCTTAATTGCTGAGGTTTGATGGAAGAGGTTAGGAGGAAATGCAGAGTGACTGCTAATGGGTACAAAGTTTCTTTTGGGGGGTGATAAAATATTCTAAAATTGACTGTGGTTATGTTTACACAACTCTATAAATATAATAAAAATATTGAGCGGTATACTTTAAATGGGTGAATTGTATATTATGTGAAGTATATCTCAAAAAAGCTGTTAGATATATATAGGAAGATGGATGAAAGATAGATAGATGAACAAATGGATGGTTGGATGAATAGATGGATAGATAGATTAAAGTATTGTTAGGACAAAGGATAAAAGAAAACCTAAATCCAGATTTTGCTCAGATCGTAGAGTCAACAGTAATATAATATTTTGTTAATCAGGCACACCTAAAATGTTAATACAGAGCTCTCTGTTAAACTGGTCTAGATCTTACAACCAAGTTAAAAGATTTAGGGGACTTTTTTTCCTTGCCCTAAGTCCAAACTTGAATCTTGCAGTGTTATCACTCTCCACTGGGTATGTTGATAAGAGAGCAATCAAGAACATTGGAGAGAATGGAGAAGAACAAAATAGCTAAACTTTGTAGTGTGAGGGAAAGTTGCCCTCATAAATTAATGATGCTGCCTGGAAGGAGGAAAGAGAGGGAAGGAAGAGGGTGGAGAGAGAAGGAAGATGAGGAAGGACCAGTGACCCTACTCACTGTAAATATAGAGCTCTGCCTACAATCAAGGTACTGTCCCCTCTCGCAGAGTAGGAAGGAGAGGATAGAGAGAAGATGGATGTTCCTCTCCTTGATGCTTGTAGTCAGAGGAAGGTTCCTGACCAAGATATAGAAATGCAGGTAGCAGAGAAGACAGGTCAAACCAAACCTGAGCAGAATGCTTCACAGTGCCATTAAAATTAAAGATTTCCAAGGAAGATTTTAACCCATAGGGAAATTGAAGAATTATTAAAGCAATTTGTGTTTTATAACAAGGTTACAATTGTTGGTATAAATGAAGCACTTTGCAGATGTTATCAGGTATTTTGGGCAGGGGAGGCCATGAATTTACTCTATTAGTGCTCTGGGTGGTTTTTTCAAAGTCTTCTTTTCTCTTTAAGTGCACTTCTAGTCAGGGTTTACTAAAGTTCTCTTCATGAAGTATGAGGATGGAGATCAACTTCAAAACTGTACAGGAGAGACACAATCTAGTGACTTGCATTATGGTGCATTATTTTGTAAAAAGGAGGTGACCTACAGTGCCTCTGGTGAAAATAGTCCTTTTCCTTTCTGTTTAGCTCCCAGAGCTGCAACAATTCTTGACCTTTCAGTGCAATTAAGCAGCCCAAACCCCAAGGGAGGCGTAGAGGGTAGCAGTGGAGCCAGTTATAGCTGAGAGCAATGATTCTCTGTGCAGATTTCTGCACTCTGGTTTTGGGTTGAAACTTTTGCTTCTCCCCTTTGAACTTTCTTTTCAGCTGCTCTTTTATATGTAACACCTCGGTTACATGACTCTAACCACCAGCACTCATCCTGTGCCGCCATCCTCCTTACCCTGGAAACTCTGGCCTTCCAGAGAGCATCACCTCCAAGTAAATTATATCTCCAGTTCAGAATTCCAATCATTGTTTGTGCTGTTTTACAGAAGGGTGATTTGTCCGAGATTCCTTTGCAAAATTCTGACAGAGAGAAGGAATCAGAATAGTATAATAAACATCCAATATTCATCACTTAGATCAAACAATTGCTAAAAGTTTGCCAGATGTTCTCAAGTTTTCCTTTTTCTTATTTTTTGCTGAAGTTATTTAAAGCAAGTTATAGAAGCATATGAGGCTTTCCTGGTGGCTCAGATGGTGAAAAAAAAAAACCTGTCTGCAATGCAAGAGATCCAAGTTTGGTCCCTGGGTTGGGAAGATTCCCTGGAGAAGGGAATGACAACTTACTTCAGTTATCTTGCCTAGAGAATTCCATGGACAGAGGAGCCTGGAAGGCTATAGTTATGAGGTTGCCAAGAGTCAGATACAACTGAGCAACTGATGCTTTCACTTTTCACTCATAGAAGCATATATATATAATATATTTCCCCCCTAAATATTTCAACATTCATCTCTAAATGATATACACATCTTTGTTAGGTACACAGTTCCATTACCACGTTTCACACAATTCATATAACTTCACAATAGTATTTAAATATCCACTCACATTCAAATATTCACTCTTTGTTCCCCAAATATCTTTTTAAAAATATGTGGTAAAGTATACATAATGTAAAATTTACCATTTTAAAGTATTCATTTCAGTGGGATTAAGTAAATTCACAATGTGTAATCACTACCACTATTTCCAAAACTTTTTCATTATGCCAAACAAACTGTATACCCTTTAAGAATGTCTCCCCTTTTTTCCCTCCCCCCACAAATGTCTTTTAAAGATGGCTAACTCAACAAGGTCCACATATCTCATTTGGTTCTGATGCTTCTTAAGGCTCCTAATCTAGGCCTGTCTCATAGCACCACACACACATGCATTTTCTTTTCATGACGTTGACTTCTCAACCATTCTGGGCAAATTGTTCTACAGAATGTCCCACCTGCTAGATTTGTCTGATTCTTTCCTCTTGGTGTTGTTAAACTTGTTCTTCTGCCCTCTGTATTTCTTGTAAACTCAAAGTTGGATCTAAAACCTTGAGAAGAATCAGATTAAACATTTTGGTAAGAATTCTCCATTGGGGAATGCTGTATACTTCCTACTGCCTCGTATTAGACCTACATTATATCTGAATGTCCCACTACTAATGAAGCTAATACTGATCACTGGGTGAAGGTGATGATAGCCAGTTTAAAAAATGGGTTTTTAAAAAGAGAACTTGTCTACTTGTACTGTTTTAAAATGATCATCCCTACTTTGAATGTTCAGATAAAAGGACTCTGAGTTGTTGCCTGACACCTAGGAGACAGCCTTTATCCTGTGTAAAGGATAAGAAGATTAAGACTGAGGTTTTATCCTCTTTATGGAGTTGATGCAGGAGCTCAAGTTTATCTCTGAGGTTGGTCAATCAGGGCAGAACTTTCTGGAATATGAAGTCTAGCAGAGACTACTTTTTCTCTGAGCCAGAAAAAGGTAGCCTGAAATCAGTCATTAGCCAGAATTTAGCTATGAATAAACAAATCTTTTTGCTAACACGTATTTAAGATAGAACACTTTTGGGAGTTCAGATACAGAAGATTCTTTTATGGCATTTTAAAATAACTCTCCCTTCGCCTTCCATTCCTCCCCCCAACCAAAACCACTTTAGACTCTAGAATAAACAATTAAGGAAGAGCATTTTCTTTGGATGCAGAATAGCCAGATCTTTAGATGTTTCTTGAGTACTGTTCAAATTCAAGAGTGAGGAAAAAGTATGCATCTGTTCTCTTTGGTTGATGTTTACTTCTCATCTTTGAGTTGCTATAAATAACTAATCCATGAAACTATAAGCAACTAGGTTAAAGAAGTTCATTAATAAAAGTAAGAATTTTGGTTTCTAAGGAAGATGAGTCATTTTAAAATCTCCACATAAAAACACTTGATTTTATAGTAGTTAAATACCCAGCCAGTTAAACTTTGCTCAAGGTTGTCCTGTATTTCTGGATACCCAGAAGGGCTTTTAGGTTACTATTGCTTGTTTGCTTTTTATATTTGTTTTTGTTATTTGTTTTTCAGCTAGCACAAAAATAAGGGAGTTGGAAATTTTCTGCATAGCAGGAGAGAACTTAATCTTGGGATACGGGCCTAACAATTTTCATTTTACTACTGGAATTAGTAATATCCTTTTTCTTCATTTATTCTGTAATTTTTAAAGATTTTGGCTTGCAAGTTACCAGTTAGATAGCAGAGGTGGTAAACGTACTTTTTCTGGGATCTCAGAGTCAGATAGTAATGGACTTACTTGAACAGTGTCCAATACTTTAAAAAAGCCTAGAAGACATTGTATATTTACTTACAATAAAGCCTGAACAGATTGACTAAGTAATGCAAAGCTTTTCTCTTTTGTAGGGAGAGAGAGGTCTGGAATAAGGGGAATTATGCCACACTGACTCATTATAAAGATTGTGCCTTCACAGTATGAATTTCTGGTTGGTTCTGTGCGTTATCTGTAGGGTAAAGAGTCTATTGGAAAGAATGTGGGTATGGAGGTAAGGCCAATCAGAATTTAGTGTCTAACAGTAAGACTTGGGCTATTTATTTAACGCCTCTGAACTTCAGTTTACTTGTCTGTAAGATGAGATAATTGTTTCTATTTTTCAGACTATTTGAGGATTTTAGATAATGTGTGTAAAACACTCACTAATGCAATACCTGGTACCTAATAAATTCTTAGTATATTTTCTTTGGGCTTCCCTGATAGTTCAGCTGATAAAGAATCCGCCTGCAATGCGGGAGACCTGCGTTCGATCCCTGGGTTGGGAAGATCCCCTGGAGAAGGGAAAGTCTACCCACTCCAGTATTCTGGCCTGGAGAATTCCATGGACTGTATAGTCTACAGGGTCACAGAGAGTCGGACACGACTATTTTCTTTAGCATATGAAACTCTTTCAAAGCACATAGCTTTGAGGGGAAAATGAATCTGATCATTGAGAAAAGAGGTTGGGAAGCACTCATGTCACAGCTTACATGGTCACACATATCCCCCCTGAAGAACTCCTGCCAGGTCTGCACAAGGAGTCCACACATCCTTTGTGTTAATCAAAGATCCTATCTTGAGGGAGACAGCCTTAGGTCAGTTCCCTAACCATACCTTATCAGCATTTCCTTAAGTCCACCTGTTTGTCTGTGGGCGTGTGCTCAGTCGCGTCTGACTCTTTGTGGCCCCATGGACTGTAGCCCAGTTCCTCTGCCAATGGAATTTTCCATGCAAGAATAATGGAGCAGTTACCATTTCTTTCTCCAGAGGATCTTCCCGACCCAGGGATAGAATCTGCATCTTTTGAATCCCATCATTGGCAAGTAGGTTTTACCACTAGCGCCACCTGGGAAGACTTATTTGTCTGCTGGATTCCTATGTGATTTTAGACATAGCTGTGGTGATAAGCTTCAAGAAGTACCAGGTCTGTACTGGCTATCTAACTGTGTGTGAAAGTTGCTCAATTGTGTCTAACTCTTTGCGACCCCATGGTCTATACAATCCATGGAATTCTCCAGGCCAGAATACTGGGGTGGGTAGCTATTTCCTTCTCCAGGATCTAACTGTAGCCAGAGATTTTAGGTGGGAAGACAAAGGAATGGAGCGCCTTGGAAAAAGGGATAGAAGATGAAGTTTTAGAAAAGTTAGAGGATCATTATAGCTTAGTTTGCACCTCTTGAAAATCCCAGGTTCAATCCCTGGGTTGGGAAGACAGGAGAATTCTTGAAAAGTACTACTTCAAGACTGATTCTTTCATTTAAGCCCTCAGGGACTCTTCCAAAAAAATGAGACTTTCTCCTAAATCTCTTACCTTTTCCTCCCCCTGAATCATGACCAACTTCCAGTTCATTCCTTTATCAATGCACTTTCAAGATAGGAAGATCAATTGCCCCTTTCATTAATGGGATCAGGTTTACAGGTAGAAGCTACCTAGCATTTCCTAGGGCTGTTGTCTCAGGCCCCTGCAAAATTTCATTTCGTAGAGCATCAATACAGTGATGACCTGTAGAATCCAGCTTTAAAGCTTGTTTTATCGAGCAGGCCACATGAATTTGGTATATCCTGTTTCAAGCTGAATTTATCCCTTGTTATTTTAAAAGCTATAACAAGTTGTTTTTTAAAATGTTTTCAATCAGCACATCTTATTTATTGTCCTTAACACCCGAGGCTACTTGAAGAAGGATTTAATTTTCAAAGTCTGGCAAGTAAACAAAAGTTTCCCAATAACATCTTCAGGCAAGCACTAAGAGGCCTCTTTTTTTTTTTTTTTCTTTTTTGCCACAGTGCTTGGTTGGCTCCCCTGTAATTTCATTAGTATTTTATTCAACCAAACCTTGCATAATCACTTTAAAAATATACCTTCAAACACAAAGTTACTTACTAGTTGATTTTTTCTTTGTAATTGCCATGCTTAGTAAAAAGCAGAACAGGTTTTAACTGTTGTGCTATCTGACTAGGGGCTTCATAGGTGGCACAGTGGGAAAGAATCCGCTTGCCAATACAAGAGACTCGGATTCGATTTCTGGGTTGGGATGATCCCCTGGAGGAGGTAATGGCAACCCACTCCAATATCTTTTGGCTGGGAAATTCCATGAACAGAGGAGCCTAGTGAGCTGCAGTCCATGAGATCACAAAGAGCTGAACATGACTAAGTAAGCACACACATATTATCTGACTAGACCCTAAGCACATAAATTTGAATCGACTATACTGAGGGTTCATATGATAACTATGTTTGGGAGATGGTTATTCACTGTACTCGCAAGAGTATGAAAGCCCCCAGAGGGGACTAGTTAGATAAGCAGAGACTCACATGCATGGCTTTAGTTCTATGGGAATGCCTAAGCTTTAAAAGTAACTTTAGAATTCCACTAAATATGATAGTCCCTTATGTTGAGCTTTGTCTCTGCTATATCTTCTTTTGTCTTGATCCTCTGAAGCTGTAGACTGAGACTCTTGAAATTCACCCTAGCCTCTCTTCCTACTTGTGACCAGGAGGAAAGTTCAGAAATAGGATGTATTAGTCAAGATAAGCTAACTGTTATAAAAAGGACTTCAAAATAATGGTTTGGCCCAATGAAACGCTATTGTTCTTGACAATATGCTAAGTCACTTCAGTCGTGTCCGAGTCTGTGTGACCCCATAGATGGCAGCCCACTAGGCTCCTCTGTCCCTGGGATTCTCCAGGCAACAATACTGGAGTGGGTTGCCATTTCCTTCTCCAATGCATGAAAATGAAAAGTGAAAGTGAAATCGCTCAGTTGTGCCCGACTCTTAGCGACTATATAGTATAATATAAATTAGTAGGGGTGGGGATGTGTGAGATGCAGTGGTAAATCTACGCAGTAATTCACAGACTTCTTCTAACACATGACTCTAGCTTCCTCTAGATTCCTCTAGGTTCTCAGAATCCTCTCCATTCAGCCAGTGGGTAGGGAGAGAGACTGCTGTGTATTACACAGGAGGCTTTCCATGGGCCTGACCTGGAACTGGCATCCAGTTCTTCCACCCATTTTCTATTTGCCAGAACTCTGGCATATGGCTCTGCCCAATTTCAAAGAGGCTAGGAAGCTTAGTCCAGCTGTGTGCTGATATCATAGCAGTTCCTGCCACAGGGAGAGACAGATAGCTCCTCAGGGCAGGCCAGTGGTTTCAAGCTCATGTATCATCAAAGGTTTGCAAAAGTGTACTGTCCTATTTTTTAGGTTACTTGATGCCTAGACCTATCATTAACACCGTGGTCAGTTCATAGAAAAAATCCGTCAGTATCCGCACCAACTTTGTTACCATCACAAATCAGTTCACACTGCAAACTTCCTTATTTATGTTTAGGACTTATCAGAGTTTCAGGATACCTGGCCAAGCCGTGCAGGGGTTCTGACTGGAAGCTGCTTATGCTTTTGCACTTTGTCCTTCTCATCAAATGCTTCTCATGACAAAGTCTGGCAAGCAATCCACTTGAAGCTATCTGCAATGTCTAATCCAAACTTTGTCACATGGGACCTACGAGAATAAATGTATTATAAACATTGTAGAATTGTTTCTCATTTCAGTTCAGTTCAGTTGCTCAGTCATGTCTGACTCTTTGCAACCTTATGACTGCAGCACACCAAGCTTCCCTGTTCATCACCAACTCCCGGAGCTTACACAAACTCATGTCCATCAAGTGGGTGATGCCATCCAACCATTTCATCCTCTGTTGTCCCCTTCACCTCTTCAGAAACTATGAAAAGCATGTCTTCGTCTTTTCTCAATATATTTTTCACAGTTGTCATGACTCCGTAATTGTCTGCACTCTTGCTTCCTGCTTCTCTCATTAACCAATTTATAAAGGCTATTTCATAGTACAGCCGTTTTAGAGACATCCATTTGTCCTAATTTTACTCACAGGCAACTATTGCCACGGAGATTTTAGTTTCCTCCAATCATGTTTGTTGATCTCCTTATATAAAGAGGATGATGACATGGATTGTATGAAGTAATGATAGTAAGAGTCCCGATGTGCACTCTGTTCTGGTTTTCCAGTTGTGGTGTAAGTTTTCACCTCCCCATCAACACTTTTCTCTTATAACATAAGCCATGTGTTTATTGTGTGGCTCATGGGATTAAGGGTGCAGTCTTCATTCATTTCTATATCCATTCATTCTTCCTGAAATATTTACTGAGTTCCTACTATGTGCCAGATAGTGTGCTAGATGGTGGAGTCAGATCAAAGAACAAAATGTATATAGTCCCTACCCTCAGGAAGACGGTAAAGGAATATTGATATTAATATAAAATATTAATTATAATTGTAACATTTGTACGGAAAGCTTATTTTCCTTTTAGTTTTATGGATAACATTGAATCATCAATATATTTTGTAAACTGAGGTTTTGTTCCTCCGTAAAAACCAACTTCTTTTCCTTAGGGCATTCATTCATACACTCACTGATAATATTCATTAACATTAATTCATTAAATCTCATTGTAAAACTACTATTACCAAGCACTCCACAGTGGCGCAGTGGTAAAAAACCCGCCTACCAATGCATAAGACACAGAAGAGATGCAGGTTCAGCCCCTGAGTTGGTAAGATGTCCTGGAGAAGGAAATGGTAACCAACTCCAGTATTCTTCCTGGAAAATTCCATGGACAGAGGAGCCTAGTGGGCTACAGTCCAGGAGTTCACAAAGAGCTGGACACAACTTAGTATGCACACATGCATGCTAAGATTTCCAAATACAAAAATAAAAAGACAGTGTTTTTGCCCTTAAGGCTCATAGTCCAGCAAACAAACCACACAGTACATTATGATAATTGTCATAATGGGGAAATGTGAAAAGTGCATGAGGCATAGAAAAATAAAGACCCCGAACTGCAATGGAAATGAACTTGGGCAAACTCTGGGAGATGGTGAGGGACAGGGAGGCCCGGCATGCTACAGTCCATGGAGGTGTGAAGAGTCAGACACAACTTGGTGACTGAACAACAGAATTGCCTATGTGGTCAGAGAAGACTTCACAATGAAAGTAGCACTTGACTGACGTTTGAAGGGTGAATAAGACATTACTAAGCAGACAGATCAAGGAAGGGCATGAAATGTCTTTGACCATCCAAGACTCATGCTCTTCTTCCATGGCATCAAGTGTTCTGGGAGTTGACCTGACCAGTTTCTAATGCCTTATACTTCTGGGAGAATCAAACGATTGGGTCTCATTAACTGGATGTGAGCAGAAGTGATGTACATCATTTCTCAGCCAAGATAAGAGTAGATGTGCCTTTTCTTCCTTCTCTTTCCTAGCTATTAGCTTTGGAAGTAAACGACTCTGAAACTTAGAGGATGGAGGAGCTGCAAAATAGAAGGACTCTGGGTGAAAGGTGGCTTGCCACACTGAACTGTTACATGACTAAGAAATAACCTTCTATTGCATTTATCTATTGACCCTACATAGCTTGTTTGTATAGCAGTGAGCTCTATTTTAATTAATATAAAGTAATACAATATGTGTCTAGCACAGAGTACATGCTCAGTAAGTATCTGAAATTGCAGGGGGCATACAAATAGACCGGTATAGCCAGAACAGAATACATGATTGGTGAGAGCAAGAGGAGGGCAGCTGAAGATCTAGGCATGGACTGATCTCAAAGAACCTTGAACGCACCCTAAAGAATTTAGGTTTAATCCTGTGGAAGGAAAGCCAACAAAGAATATTGAAAAGGTGAGAGGCAAGAGCTCCAAGAAACACAACACCCAAGAACCCGCTGTGATTTTCTTTAATTGTAAGGTGGAAATCCTAAGCTGAAAGATAGGATTTCAGAACCAGAAGGCACCATGATTTAATCCAACCTCATGTAACAAATGAGGAAAGTGAGACCCAGAGAATTTAAGTACCTTTGTCAAGGTCACCCAGCTAAAACTTGGCAGAGCCAGGACTAGAAGGCTAGCCTCTTATTTCCAGCCCTACAGCATTGCTCTTCCCACTGTGCCACAGTGCTTCAAAGCAGTGGAGACCAGCTGGTGTGCCTGTGTTTTCAGTCCCCTAATGAAGACATTGGGGATTTGGAGGCTGGGTATTTACCATGGAAGGCTGTCTTCTCTGTAATTCCTCGTCTGGTTTGAACCACTATTTTGGAAAAGGTCCACTTTTCAGCATCAGATTTCCCTAGAGGACAATTGGGAATGTGCTCAGTGGCCTGTGGGGTGCCCTTGCACTTTCTGAGCTTTTGTTGGGAGGTTGAGAAGAAAGTAACAGTGGTCTGAGCTCCTGGAAATGCTCCTGGTCCTTAGGCATCTGGGGAGTAGTTGGCCCTCTCAGTTGGCTGTGGTTTAACCTGCCAGCTGACTGTCCTCCAGGGGTCACATCAAAACATCTTCTTCAGCTTGTCTCTTTAAAGGGTCAGCCCCTATGACTGGCATTTTAACATCATTTTCTGTTCACCAGTTCAGTACTTCTGGTTTTCATATACTGCTAAGCTTATTCATTATTCATTATAATTATTCTTACTCCATGTGCTACCCAGAGCAATATGACATACATTTGTTCTTTTTTTTTAAATAGCAAATGGATGCAAAGGACAACTATGATGAGGCCAGTCTCGGGGAAGTACGACATGTGATCTGACCTAAGGAGGACTGGGTATTATTGAATTATTTTACAACTAGGGGAATCCACAGCACAAGTGGGGGGCAGGGAAGTCCATTTGTCCAAAAGTCCCCAAGAAACCCGGGGGGGAAATACATTTCTTGATGTTTTTTGGCCTAGCATTTTTTTGTAAATTTCCTTGCTCCTTGTCCTTTGGTTGTGTCCTGGTTTCTTCCCTTGCACTGATAGATTAAGGTTAGGATGATAGATCAAATGGTTAGGATGAAGTATTAAGAAGGATAAGATTGCTGCCTCAGTCCCTGAGGAGCGTCTTGGTGGCACCTGAAGACAACGTCTTATGCAGTGGAAAATGCTTGGGCTTTGAAGTCAAAGAGACATCAGCCACTCTTTAGCTGTGAGACTTTGGCAAATTCTTAACCTCTCTGAGCCTCAGTTTCTTCTTCTGTGAGATGGGAAAATAATGTAAAATATGGAGGTGGTTTTAGGGATTAAATAAGTGAACATAGGTAAAACATGTCTTAGTGCTGGGCACATAGCTGCCTCTAAACAAGTATTATTTCCTTTTTCAAGTTTCTGAGTTCTCATTCTTTCCCCCAATCCTTATCCTGGGTTCTGGTCAACTGGTAAAATGAAACAAAAGAGTGAGCAGATGGAGACCAAAATGCCACTTCGATTGTTGATAAAGGCTGTTTATTTTAAGAGATAATGATTACTAAATACTAAATGAGTTATGTCAACTTGTTTACCCAGTCACAAGTAAAATTTGACCAGGGTAGGACCTCTCACGCTGGGAGTAGCAGTGGGAGCAAGAAGGGGATCCTGTACCCCGGAGGAGTAAACTAAGGTGATATCCTCACTGTGGGCAGGTAGATAGAT
This sequence comes from Madoqua kirkii, assembly GCA_006408675.1. Classification (NCBI taxonomy): domain Eukaryota; kingdom Metazoa; phylum Chordata; class Mammalia; order Artiodactyla; family Bovidae; genus Madoqua; species Madoqua kirkii. Next base: position 26,540 of record SJYC01078000.1, on the reverse strand, counting down.
AACCTTCTGAAAGGAGGAGCTAAGCTGAACCTGCCATGTGTACTTTGCAATTCACAAAGCAGATTAAGCCCCTCCCCTAAGGAGGAGGAATAAGAGAGGAGTAGACAGAGGCCACAGAGAAGGCAATGGCACCCCACTCCAGTACTCTTGCCTGGAAAATGGCATGGACGGAGGAGCCTGGTGGGCTGCAGTCCATGGGGTCGTTAAGAGTCAGACACGATAGAGCGACTTCTCTTTCACGCATTGGAGAAGGAAATGGCAACCCACTCCAGTGTTCTTGACCGGAGAATCCCAGAGACGGGGAATCCTGGTGGGCTGCCGTCTATGGGATTGCCACAGAGTTGGACATGACTGAAGCGACTTAGCAGCCAGCAGACAGAGGCCAGGAGAGTCAAATGTCCACAAGGACAGAAACCTCAGAAGCATTTCCCTCAGTATCTCCCTTCTCTTGACCTGCCCCCCCCCCTCTCATTTTATGCTACTTCTTAGCCACACTGCTCATGAAGGACACAACTATCAGTGCATCACTGTGGGTAGCCTCAGAGTACAAATGTTGGGAGAAAGGTGGGGGAGAGAAAGGGGGATATTGAGTTGAGTCATTGGGAGAGAAAGAGATGGCCACATAAATCCAGAAAGAGTAGCCTAAATTTAAAATATGGAGGTGGTTTTAGGGATTAAATAAGTGAACATAGGTAAAACATGTCTTAGTGCTGGGCACATAGCTGCCTCTAAACAAGTATTATTTCCTTTTTCAAGTTTCTGAGTTCTCATTCTTTCCCCCAATCCTTATCCTGGGTTCTGGTCAACTGGTAAAATGAAACAAAAGAGTGAGCAGATGGAGACCAAAATGCCACTTCGATTGTTGATAAAGGCTGTTTATTTTAAGAGATAATGATTACTAAATACTAAATGAGTTATGTCAACTTGTTTACCCAGTCACAAGTAAAATTTGACCAGGGTAGGACCTCTCACGCTGGGAGTAGCAGTGGGAGCAAGAAGGGGATCCTGTACCCCGGAGGAGTAAACTAAGGTGATATCCTCACTGTGGGCAGGTAGATAGATAACCTTCTGAAAGGAGGAGCTAAGCTGAACCTGCCATGTGTACTTTGCAATTCACAAAGCAGATTAAGCCCCTCCCCTAAGGAGGAGGAATAAGAGAGGAGTAGACAGAGGCCACAGAGAAGGCAATGGCACCCCACTCCAGTACTCTTGCCTGGAAAATGGCATGGACGGAGGAGCCTGGTGGGCTGCAGTCCATGGGGTCGTTAAGAGTCAGACACGATAGAGCGACTTCTCTTTCACGCATTGGAGAAGGAAATGGCAACCCACTCCAGTGTTCTTGACCGGAGAATCCCAGAGACGGGGAATCCTGGTGGGCTGCCGTCTATGGGATTGCCACAGAGTTGGACATGACTGAAGCGACTTAGCAGCCAGCAGACAGAGGCCAGGAGAGTCAAATGTCCACAAGGACAGAAACCTCAGAAGCATTTCCCTCAGTATCTCCCTTCTCTTGACCTGCCCCCCCCCCTCTCATTTTATGCTACTTCTTAGCCACACTGCTCATGAAGGACACAACTATCAGTGCATCACTGTGGGTAGCCTCAGAGTACAAATGTTGGGAGAAAGGTGGGGGAGAGAAAGGGGGATATTGAGTTGAGTCATTGGGAGAGAAAGAGATGGCCACATAAATCCAGAAAGAGTAGCCTAAATTTAGAACTGGGAGTTAGAGGTCTGAAGGGAGGATCTCTGACAGATCTGACCTCTGAGTCCCGGAACCATATCTCCTGGAGATGATTCTCAGTCCCAGCGTTGGGTTATATACTTTCTGCCTCAGTTTTTAGTTTTTAAAATGTAAGCATATTTTGTGATTATAAACTAATATGTGCTCACTTTGGAAAATTCAGAAATACAGAGAGGTATAAAGAATAAATCAAAAATAATCCATTGTCTCACCACAAAGAAGAACTAATATTAACTTGGACTATATTTCTATTAAGTCTTTCTTCTATGCATATCATTATACACATAAGGTGATTCTATCTGTTAAATTTGCATGCTGAATTTTTACTTACTGTTATAATCATATCCCCATGTTATTAAAAGTTCTCAGTAATTAACATCATTTTAAATGACATTTTCCCTAGTTATAAGCCGATCTGGATCAATCTCTACCAATTTATGAAAATCCCATGGGTCTGGAGAGATCTTCTAGGTGTTTACCTTCTTGAACAGGTAAACAGGGCATTTTCAAAGGCCAGGGCTTTATGGGCCTGCTCATGGTAACTATTGCACTAAACTTGAGCTTCTAGAGAGTTCTCATATTTCTAGCAATTGATTATATAAGTGATCAAAAGATGCCACTCTGCAAATACAGTAATTCAAAGCATAGGCCTTTCTTATACACCACAGCGTTGTTACACACTCAAAAAAACCACTGTGTTAGTTTGCTATAGCTGCCATGACAAAATACCTTAGACTGGGTGGTTTAAACAGCAGCAGTCTATTTGCTCACAGTGCTAAAGGCTAAAAGTCCAAAATGTCAGCAGGTCTCACTGCTCCTGAAACCTCGCTCCTTGGCTCGCACGAGTCTGCCTTCTTGGTGTGTCCTCAGATGTTCTTTTCTCTGGGCGTGGGCAATCCTCGTGTCTTTCTGTGCATATTGAATTAGGGCCCACCTTAAAGACTTCATTTTAACTTAACCTCATTAAAGACCTTATCTATCAATACAGTCTATAGTCTTTTGTGAATAGCTTCTTTTGCTTAGCATGTTTTCAAAGTTTATCCATGTTGTCACATACATCAGTACTTCATGCAGAAAATGTTCCATTGTATTCATGTAAAACATTTTGTTTACCCATTCATCAGTTTATGGACATAGGTTGTCACCACTTCTTAACCGCTATAAATAACCCTGCTATGAATGTTCATGTATAAGCTTTTGTGTGGAGCTACGTTTTCATTTCTCTTGAGTATGTGCCCGGGAGTGGAATTGATGAGTATTATGGTAGTGAAACTCCAGAACTTTGGCCACCTGATGCAAACAGTTGACTCATTGGAAAAGACTCTGATGCTGGGAAGGATTGGGGGCAGGAAGAGAAGGGGACGACAGAGGATGAGATGACTGGATGGTATCATGAACTCAATAGACGTGAGTCTGAGTGAACTCTGGGAGTTGGTGCTGGACAGGGAGGCCTGGCATGCTGTGATTCATGGGGTCACAAAGAGTCAGACATGACTGAGCGACTAAATTGAACTGAACTGATAGTAAGTCCATGCTTAGAATTTTGAGAAACTACCGAACTGTTTTCCAAAGTGGCTGCATCATTTTACATGCCCACCAACAGTGTATGAGGGTTCCAATTTCTCTATATCCTTACAAACACTTGTTATTGTCTGTTCTTATTATAGCCATCGTTGTGGGTGTGAAGAGCTATCCCTTGTGAGGTTTTGACTTGCATTTCCCTAAATACTAGTGATGCTTTGTGTCTCTTCTTGTGCGTATTGGCATTTTGTATAGATTCTTTGGAGGAATTTCTTTCAAATTCCTTGCCCATGATTTAACTGGGTTGTCTTCTTATTATTGAGTCATAATACATTGGTATATATTCTAGATATAAGTTTCTTGTCATTATAGAATTTGCAAAGGTTTTCTCGCATTCTGTTGTTGTCCTCTTTCTTGATGGTGTTCTGTGAAGCACAAAAGTTTTAAATTTTGAAGTCTGATTTATTTACTTATTTTTGTGTTGCATTTGCTTTTGGCAGCATATCTAAGAAACCTTGCCATACCCAAGGTCATAAACATTTTCTCTGTTTTCTTCTAGGAGTTTTGTAGTTTTAGCTCTTACATTAAGGTCTATGATCCATTTTGACTTAATTTATTTGTATGGTGTAAGGTATAGCCCAACTTCATTCTTTTACACATGGATACCCAGTGGACACAACTGAGCGACTAAACTGAACTGAACTAAACCCAGTTGTTCTGGCAGCACTTATTGAGAAAACTACCTTTTGCCTATTGAATTGTCTTGGGTCCCTTGTCAAAAAAAAATAAATTGACCATGTACATGATGGTTTATTTCTGGACATTCAGTTCTATTCCTTTGATCTAAACATGAGTTCTTATGCCTTATACCTTGATTTCTGTAGGTTTTTTGTAAGTTCTGAAGTCAGGAAATGTGTATCTTCCTAATTTGTTCTTCCTTTTCTAAAATGTTTTGGTTATTCTGGTTACATTTCCATATGAAATGTAGCATCAGCTTGATGATTTCTGAAAAAAAATTTAAAAATAAGAGAAAAAAAGAAAAAGCAGTAAGATATGGAGATGACTGCACTGAATTTCATTTTCTGACTGTTCATTGCTATTGTATAGAAATACAATTGATTTTTGTATATTGTTCTTGTATCCTGCCACATTTCTGAAATTGTTTTTGTCTTATATTCTTACTCATATGCTTTACTGCTTAATCTGTGTTAAATATTATAAAAAATACAAAAATGAACAAGATATGATCCCCATTCTGAAGAAGCTGATAGCCTAATTCAAGAAATAAGATATAAACTTATTGAGTGAATAATTGCCTGTTTCAGCAATGTGCAGGAAAGTACAGAATTGCCAATGAACACTACAGATAATTAGAGCTCTAGAAAAGTTCAGGGGATGGAGAGACAAATTAAAAGTTGGACAGTCTGAAAAAAACAGAGTAGAAAGGATCTGAAGGCTCACTGATATGAGCCATCCCTATAAATAAACTTTGAATTTCAATATTTGAGAATCCTAAAAATTTCAAGAGACCCCTCTGCTATGGATGACCCTCAGAGTTACCTGTGCAACATATATGTATTATCCAGATTTAATAAATTATATCAACTTGCCATATTTGCTTAAGATTTTTAAGCTATAAGTAAAACATTTTAGTTACAAAAAAAGGCCCTTTTCATTCCATCTCTCCTCAGAGACAGCTAGTCTCTTAAAGATAGTGAGAATCCTTCCCACATATGTTTTTACATGTTTGCTACAAATATATATATATTGGGTGTTTAAACATGTACATAAATGGTGTACATATTTTTCTAGAACTTTTTTCAACATCATGCTTTTAACATTTATCCATGTCATACTTGTAGAGCTAGTTCATTTTTTACAACAGATCTGTATGCAGGTCAGGAAGCAACAGTTAGAACTGGGCATGGAACAGAATGGTTCCAAATAGGAAAAGGAGTACATCAAGGCTGTATATTGTCACCCTGCTTATTTAACTTCTATGCAGAGTACCTCATGAGAAACGCTGGGCTGGAATAAGCACAGGCTGGAATCAAGATTGCTGGGAGAAATATCATTAACCTCAGATATGCAGATGACACCACCCTTATGGCAGAAAGCGAAGAGGAACTAAGAAGCCTCTTGATGAAAGTGAAAGAGGAAACTGAAAAAGTTGACTTAAAGCTCAACATTCAGAAAACGAAGATCATGGCATCCAGTCCCATCACTTCATGGGAAATAGATGGGGAAACAGTGGAAACAGTGTCAGACTATTTTTTTGGGCTCCCAAATCACTGCAGATGGTGACTGCAGCCATGAAATTAGAAGACGCTTACTCCTTGGAAGAAAAGTTATGACCAACCTAGATAGTATATTCAAAAGCAGAGACATTACTTTGCCGACTAAGGTCAAGGCTATGGTTTTTCCTGTGGTCTTGTATGGATGTGAGAGTTGGACTGTGAAGAAAGCTGAGAGACGAAGAATTGATGCTTTTGAACTGTGGTGTTGGAGAAGACTCTTGAGAGTCCATTGGACCGCAAGGAGATCCAACCAGTCCATTCTGAAGGAGATCAACCCTGGGATTTCTTTGGAAGGACTGATGCTAAAGCTGAAACTCCAGTACTTTGGCCACCTCATGTGAAGAGTTGACTCATTAGAAAAGACTCTGATGCTGGAAGGGATTGAGGGCAGGAGGAGAAGGGGACGACAGAGGATGAGATGGCTGGATGGCATCACTGACTCTATGGACGTGAGTCTGAGTGAACTCCAGGAGTTGGTGATGGACAGGGAGGCCTGGCGTGCTGCAATTCATGAGGGTAGCAAAGAGTCGGACACGACTGAGTGACTGAACTGAACTGAACTGAATAACATAGAATATAGTACTGCAATATAGTCTCATTGTATAAATATTCTAGAATGGATGATCTATAGTGGATGTTTGTTATGTCTAGTTTTTTACTGTTTCAATTTGTTACATAATTAATGTTCTGGCGTATGCCTCCATAGGCTCCTGTATAAGAGTTCTTCTAGGGAATACATCTAGAATAGAAGGTATTAAGGAATAGATGCATTCTCAACTTCACTAGATTGCTCTCTAGATTATTCTCCACAGATGCTGAACTACTTCTTACTCTCATCAATGATATATGAGAATTTCTCTCATTTTACAGTCTAACCAACAATGTCAAGTTTTTTTTTAAAGTACACATATCTGGGTCCTATTTTCACAGATTCTGTTAGGGTAACTCTGGAGTGTGGCGTGAAACAGGCCACGGGTGATACTGAAACCCAGTGATTATGAATAAATTTGTATCATTGAGAGCATCAGCTCTATGTACGTATGCACAGTCTAATACATCAGTATGTGAACTGGTATGGTGAAAGGGCCCTAGCACTTTGCTGGTAACATCTATATTGGATAGGTAGATTTATCTGCACTTAGATCCTTGAAGATGGGTAGAGAAGTACCACTGCCTGACATATGTTGTAGATGTTGGGTGTATAATTGACCAGCCCACTGATGGGAACTTAAAGTCCCACCTTTGACAGCTGGGTTGATGGGGGACTATGTTAGCTTTCTGGGAGCTGTCTTGCCTCCTACTAGGTGTGTGGCTGGGTGCCAGTTGTCAGGACTTGCATACGTGCCATTGCTTAGGGCAGGGTGCTTGTCAGCGATGTCTGCCAGCCCGCTGGGTGGTGTCACTGTGTGGAGCATTTGTGGCTTTTTCAAAGCCCTGAGGAATCTGAGAAGCAAGTGAGGGAATGCTGCATGAAAACAAAAGGCAGTGGAAAGAGTGACCAGCCAGCAGGCTCCAGCAGGCTAGAACGCTCTGTCCTTGTTATTACTGCTTCATGAAAATGCCGCCGGCTTCCTGGCAAGGTCTGGAAGGTAGAGGCTTCTTGAGAAAACAAGGACAAGCGATAGGTACTTTCAGGCTGGATTCTAATTGCCTGGCTTCCCTGTTTTCCAGTGGAAGCTGCAGGGTAAGGACGGGGAACCCTCTGCCCCTTGGTGGGTTTAGGTTGCTCTTTCCCTGTCTGCTGGCTGCTTTCCCGAGTTTTCTCCTCCCACTCATACGCAGCACAGTTCTGGTCTCAGAGGCCCAGCAGGGCTGGGCTGGGAGAAACACTGGGTGGTGCCCCGGACAGAACTGTTCCTCAAGGAGCCATCTGAAGGTCAGTCTAGGGGAGGACAGAAGGCTTCAGCCATAATCCTCCTTCAAGGGGGCTTTGCCACCAAGAAGGGCCTCCTGATTTGGGGCAGTGAGCTCAGGGGGAGGTTTCATTCCTTGCCTGCTTTCCTCAAAGCTATTTATGCCCTGGTATCATGCACTCTCACAGCATAGCCTGCCTCAGTTTTCAGAAATGAGGGAGAAGCTCAGGAAAGGCAAGAGTTTTCATTAACTCATTATAGGATGGCTCATCATTATTTGATTTGTCAGAAGTCAACCTCTGCTTTCCCTCCTGATAATCTGTCAGTGACATATAAAATAACCTAGGTGCAAAACGGGGAAGTACCCAGCATTCTCTTCCTCTCTTGAAAGAAACTCTGAGGATAATGAATAAAAATAGGTCTTTGTGGATACAACAGGGCTGAACTGAGGGTGTGGTGTGCTTGGCAACAGCTCAAGCAAAGTTATTTCTCTTGGTCCCCAAATGTTCTTGACTTTGCTCTGCCTGATAAAGTCCTAAAAGACCAGCTTGAATGCGACCTTTGTTTTTGGTGAAACCTTCCATCGATAGAGTTCCTTCTGGTCCTGTAGCATCTTGTTTTTATAAAAAGCATTCATCATGTTGTGTGGCAGCTACTAACTTGGAATTACAGTATATTCTATGTGTGTGTACATGTGTATGTATTCCCCCAGCATTTATGGACTGTACTTTAACATAATAGTCTTTTGATAAATATTTATTTGATGAATCAGAATTCCTGAGAAAAAAACAATATTCAGCTCTAATATTTTCTCAGTTATCTTGCCTTTTCCTCCTTGGGGTGAAACTGCAAGCAGGTTTAGCTCCACATGGGATAGATAACACGCTAAAACCAAATGGTTTTTCTTTTTTTTAAAGGAACTGCTCCAGCAGGAATGGGTGTTTCAGTTCCACCATTCTATTACAGGTACAGAAATTGTTTCCAGGAAACACTGCCATTATTATCTTTTAGAGGCAAGTCAGTGGAAATTGTTATTTTCCATTTATGGATGGACAAATGGAAGCTTTCTTTCTCATTTACCAATTACAGAATGTGCCCTCTGTTCAAAGTACTGTGCTAGGGTTTTCATGGGATACAAAGACGGGCAAGACAAGGTTCTTGCTCTAAAGGAGAATTTATAATCTAGTTAGGAGGAAAAAATATTTGTATGCAAAAGTAACTATAACTAGGGGGCTTTTTATCTGAATCATATGAGTGGTCCAAAAAGAAGTACCAAAGGGAATACCGAAGGTAGGCCAAAGAATTTCTGGTCAAAGTGACCGGGGATATCATGTTAGTCAACACAGCATTTCAGATGAATAGATTTTGCGCTCCTATTCTCCGTTTGGCCCCTGTACTAGTTTCCTGTGACTCTGTAACAAATTACCAAACTGGGTGGCTAACAACAACATAATTTTATTTTCTCAAAGTTCTGGAGGCCAGAAGCCTGAAATCAAGGCTTTGGCATTGCCAGGCTCCCTCCGAAGGCTCTAAGGATGAATCTGTTCCTCGTCTCTTCCAGCTTCTGATGGCTTCAGGATTCCCTGGCTTGTGGCCACTTCACTCTAGTTCTGATTCTGTGGACATGCTGCTTCCTCCTCTTCTCTCTCGGAACTCCGCCTGCTTCTCTTTCAGGATACATGTGATTGCACTTAGAGCCCATCCATGTAAACTAGGATACGTACTCTCTTCCCCTCAGGATCCTGAACTCAATCACATCTTTTGCATGTACTATAATTTTCTCAGGTTCCAGGCAGTAGCATGTGGATATATTTTGTCGAGGTGCACTAGATAGCCCATGACAGCCTCCTATCCTCCTATTCCCTGCTCTGTGCCCCTTGAGGCTGTTACCTACAGATGGATAACATCTGGGCTCCATTGCCCTCTTGCTTACTGTTGGGTTTAGCCAATAGGAGGCATCAGCAAGTATCAAAGGGTAGGAGAAAAAAAGAGGTTAAGGTATTTCTTCCTTCTTCTGCTTTAGCGCCAGGTTCTGGCGGCAGCTATGCCCTTTTGCAGCTCAAGCTCCTTCAGGACTCTCATAACATCTTTTCCATCCCTTGTCTCTTCAGCCCTGGGCTTCGACTCTCGCTCATCCTTGAGTGCCTCAATACTTCCTACGCTCGAGAAACCCTGCCTACACTTTCGTAAATAGTGTCTTCATTAAATTATTGTCAAAATCCCAGTGGAGTGTGAGTTTCCTGCCATGATCTTGACTGATACAGACACCAGGAGGCAAAAATTTAATTTTCAGAACAGAGATAGACTCAAGTTGCCTCCATCTAAGTTTAAGTAATGACCAGTGGGGACTGAAAGGTGATTCAGCACACAAGACAGCCATAGCAGCTGGGTTATCTTGCGGGCTCTTTGGCAGTAAATATCTGTTGCTTTGTACCTAATTATCTGCTATTATTGTGACTCTATTCTGTTGCCCTTGCTACTAAGTACGTTCTATTCTTTTCTCTGTCTCACAGTTTTTATTGCTCATGGTTTAAGCTGCTACGTGATGTCAGCTTTCTTCCTTCTGTGAATCTTTTGGTTTCTCCCCACTGCTGACTCCCTCTTTGTATTTCATATTCAACCCTCCAAAGGGCCTGACTGGTTTGGCTGCTGATGGTCAAGTATAGGCAGTTAGGAAGAACTTCCTCTGACAAGTTGTTATATGAGCATAAGTGTACTGCTCTAGGGTAGGTGCCTGCTCCTGGACTAAATGGTTTTGCTTGAAATGGCAGAATAAATTGATTCCTAATTCAGTGTCCTGTCAATTAGATATCCCTGAGAAGTGGTTACGGGTGTGGCAAGCATTCTGACACTTCCCAGGGTGGTTATCAAAACTCACAAGTCCTTCTGTTGCCTAGTTCAATAGCAGAGGCATGGTGGTCTCTGAAAAGCACGACACATGTTTGGAAAAAGCAAGCAGCCCAGAATAGCTAATAGGGTAATTAAAATGGAGAAACATTATCATTGGCCTTAAAGGTGGAAATGTAGGTCACAACAGTTTGTGGAGGGCCTTGAGTGAAGATTTGTTTTAGAAGGAACCTTAAACATTATTTTATGTGCAGTGAAAAGTTTCTGAAGGTTTTTTAAAGTGGGAGAGCAAAATAAAATCAGTTTTTAGAGCCATTTATCTGATGGCAGTGGTATTCAGATTGGATCAGAAGTAGGAAAATGTGGAAACAGAAAGACAAATTAGGAAGGTATTATAATAGCATAAGTTAGAATAACCAAGCCAGAACAAGACTGGGAAGAAAGGGAAAGTTCTTGTAAGAACTTCAGAGCAAGAGCAGATTTAGGATTGAGCCGGGTTTTGAGCCACTGGTTCAGAATATTTTTACTATCAAGGGTGGCGGTATGTATTTGGAGGAATACATGAATTCTATCAGACATACTAATAAGACTGACAATATTTTTACCAGCATTATCTTTTAGAATACATTTTTTTGGAAGCTTGGCACTGAGCTAAGGGAGGGTAGGACCTGGTGGTTCCACTGCGAGAAAATGAGTCTGAATGTCTTAGCCTATATTTTCTACAAAAACAGAGCTCAAAGCAAGAATTAACGCTAATGTTTTATTTAGAAGATATAATCCTAGGGCAGTGAAGAGTGAAAGAAAAAGGGAAGAGAGGCTGAGAAAGAGAGGAAGCGATGCAAGGTGATGTTTGAAGAATCTACAGAGGCAGTAGGTACACGTGCCTGTGCATGCAGAATATCTCTAGACACGCTCAGGTAAGTTCTTGGGACAGAGAAAGTAAAAGTAACCCATCTTCATGGTTATCTTCTATCTCCTATTTCCCAGTGATCAAAATGTACGGCATCAAGAGTTTCTTTCCTCATACTTCTAAGTTATGTCATATGTTCCTATTAATAGTATCTTAGCAAGCCACAGCCAATGCTGTATGGCATGGCCTCTAGTCCTAGTTGGGGAGTAGAAAGAGAAGCCAGAAGTTCATGGTGTGTAGCTGATGAGCTAGTTGCTCAGTGGAGAGGGCCAGTCTGGGAGAGTGGCAGATAAGTTCCAGCCCCAGGTAGCAGGATTTCGTACATCCAAACAAAGCAAGCTAGCTGCATTTGTGGCTGAGACAGAACTAGAACCACCTCCAGGAAGATAGTGTTCTGAGGGTTACAGAAGGAATAATCAGAGACAAGTACATTCCTAGACAGCATAGAATAAATAAGTCTCAATATGGGCTCTGGAGACTGGCAGAGCTGTGCTTAAGTCACAGCTGTATATGATCTTATGCAATTTACTTAATCTCTTTAAGCCAGTTTCTTTACTCACAATATGGGGATGATGATACTATATAGCTCATGCTTGTAAAGTATTTGGCATGATGCTAGGCATAGAGTAAATGCTAAGTAAATTATGGCAATTACAGTCATTAATATCATTCTTGGATGACTCCATAATCTTCCCAATGCTTTCTTTTCTCCTGGCTGATTTGCCATGTGCTGCTCCTAAATCTGTCTTGAGCAAGTTGGATGGCTTGAGCTTGAGTCTTTTGTTACTCTCAGGGGCAGCTGGCTCTGGATCACTCCACACTTCAGGTCATGGAGCCCCACTGAGGTGGCTCCCTAAGGTCCTGACACATTAAACCCTAAGAAAGTAGTACCAATAACCCATCACCTTTGGTATGTAGATAGGACATATTTTACATAACCATTTGCTTTTAAACATTTTTTTCCCTTCAAAATAGAGAAATAATGTTGCCTTGGTGCCCCAAGACAGCACAGTCAAATACATAAAAATTGTTAGATCCACACAATAAAAAGGATCCTACTAGACGTTGAAAACAGAAAAGATCACTCTTACACAAATGGCATTTGATGGGACATCATCTCTAAATTATATACATCAAAATTTCTTTTTTCTCATAAATTGAAATCCATTTGACTTTTCATAAGCATATTAAATTCCAAGAGGAACACATATCTAAAGTTTGCAGGACAACAACAAAAACAGACGTATCACTCTTTTATTCAAAACCCCATATCACTCAGAATAAATATTTGAATATTTACCAATGGCCTTTAATGACCTATGGGCTCTAGTCTTCAGTTATTGGACCTCATCTTTTAATAACTAGGAGGCAGGAGAGCATACCCAGGTACTTAAGAGCACCAAACGTCTCTAGAGACTAACTACCTGAGTACCAGTTCCATGTCTATCATTTGAGAGATACATGATTTGGAGACAGTTATTTAACCTTCCTGTGTCTCAGTTTCCTCATCTGGAAAACAGAAAAAAAAACAGCACCCATGTCACAAGTTGTTCGGAAGATTAGTTAATATTTTTAAGTGCTTAAAATAGTGCTACTAGTAAGGGTAAGTGTTAGTCACTCAGTCGTGTCCGACTCTTGGTGACCCCTCTGGCTGTAGCCTGCCAGGCTCCTCCCTCCATGGGATTTTCCAGGCAAGAATACTGGAGTGGGTTGCCTATCTAAATGTTAGACAAACAACATACTCCTCTTATTCATTGTACTCCAGCCACAATGGCCTCCTTTCCATGCCTCCAGAAGGCCAAGCACACTCCTGCCCAAGGACCTTTGTATTTGTTGTTCTCCCAGATGGCCACATGCCCAACTTCCTCTCCTCCTTCAAGTCTTTGCTCAACTATCACCTTTTAAAGGATGACAACCCTATTTAAAATAGCAATCTCCTCCTGTACACTCCTGCTTTGTTTTTCTCATTAGTACTTATCTACTTTAATACTCTATGCAGTTTTCATATTTACTTGTTTTTCATCTGTCGCCTCCAATTAGAAGATAAACAAGGGCAGGAACATTTATTTTATCCTCTGATGTATCTCAAGAGCCTAGACCATTGCATGTGCTCGATGCTATTTTTGGAATGAATGAATGCACTGTTTTCAGGTTAAGAGTCCACATATTCTGAAGACTGATTTGTAAATGAGATTCCTATGCAAATGCAAAAGATCTCCTCGAAGTTGTTCTCTTAGGTTGAGTAGATAAGATCTCCTTTTCACAATATTTTTTAAGAGGTTAATTAGCAAACCTTTTTTTCCCCCCTTAAATACAGTAAAGGTAAATTTTAGCTGAAACTTAGGTAAAGCTACCTAAATTAGTAATGAGCATATTCTGAATTAATAAAATCGATCAATTCCTGATTAATTGCTAGTGGACTCTGTGGCACAGTCATTTATCCAACATGACCTAGAAGTCATGGCCTGTCATCAGGATATGGAAAGAAGATAATTAGTATACATTTGCTGTAGGTTAGATAAGCTGCTGGGTCAAACCTATGAGGAAAATATTATCATTCCCATAGTATAGATAAACAAACCAAGGCCACAGAGGCTCCAAATGACATACCTAATAGGTGATAGAGCCCATAAAGCACTGGCTTGCAAAATCCATGCTCCTTCTAGTGTCTCACTTTGAGCCTCGCATTTCACATTTCACATGTAGTAAGAATTGATGCTTTTGAACTGTGGTGTTGGAGAAGACTCTTGAGTCCCTTGGACTGCAAGGAGATCCAACCAGTCCATTCTGAAGGAGATCAGCCCTGGGATTTCTTTGGAAGGAATGATGCTAAAGCTGAAACTCCAGTACTTTGGCCACCTCATGGGAAGAGTTGACTCACTGGCTAAGACTCTGATGCTGGGAGGAATTGGGGGCAGGAGGAGAAGGGGATGACAGAGGATAGGATGGCTGGATGACATTGCAGACTCGATGGACGTGACTTTGAGTGAACTCTGGGAGATGGTGATGGACAGGGAGGCCTGGCATGCTGCGATTCATGGTATTGCAAAGAGTCAGACATGACTGAGCAATTGTACTGAACTGAACTGAACTGAAAATTACTGGGCTTCTCTGGTATCTCAGCTGGTAAAGAATCCACCTGCGATGCAGGAGACCTGGTTGATTCCTGGGTCAGGAAGATCCCCTGGAGAAGGGATAGGCTACCCACTCCAGTATTCTTGGAATTCCCACTCCAGATTCTTTATGCAGATGGTAAAGAATCTGCCTGTAATGTGGGAGACATAAGAGACCTGGGATCGATCCTTGGATTGGGAAGATCCCCTGGAAGAGGGTATGGCAACCCACTCCAGTATTTTTGCCTGGAGAATCCCCACGGACAGAGGAGCCTGGCAGGCTGTAGTCCATGGTGTCGCAAAGAGTCAGACATGACTGAGCAACTAAGCACAGGACAGCACAGCACAATAACATTACTAAGGCATAGTTATTATGACAACAAAAATAATACATGTAAAGTAAAACACTCAATAAATGATGGGTTTTTTTTTAATGGTTATACTTTGGGAATGATGGAAAGACTTATCAGAGCCTCTCCAGGGAGAAATATGTGAGCCCCAGCTTACCTGGACAAGTGAAGTAGGTCTTATGTGATAGATTAGTGGAGAAGTAACATTTTAAGAAGAATTTTCAATTTAATGCAAATTTAAATATGTATTGTACTTGCTAAGTTGACTTTGCTCAGTCACTTAGTCATGTCCAACTCTTTGAGACCCCATGGACTGTAGCCCACAAGGCTCCTCTGTCCATGCAATTCTCCAGGCAAGAATACTGGAGTGGGCTACCATTTCCTCCTCCAGGAGATCTTCTCAACCCAGGGATCAAACCTGTTTTTCCTGCCCTCCTGCATCAGCAGGTAGCTTTTTTACTACTGAGCCACCAGTTTCCCTATAGTTGACTTTATGGACTCTAATTAACTAAATTTGAGATAATTCTATCACCACAATTCAGTCGGTTGTATCAAAAGAAAAAGTCACATATTCAAAGTGATTTGAAAAGTTGGGAGGGAGGAAAGAAGAGATAGGGGAGAAATGGGGAAAAAACAAATCTACAGAAGAATGCCAGCTCATAAGTGTTGAATAATTGATGAGGGTTAAGAAGAACACTGTTGTACAATTCTCAATATAATAACTTATTCAATCAAGGACTATCAGTGGATGATAAAACCTTTGTGTAAAGGGTAGATGGGTGTCATGGGCTGAATTACGTTTCCCCAAAAAGGTATGTTGAAATCTTACCCCCGGCCCTTAGAATGTGATCTTATTTGGAAATAGTTTTGTTGAGATGTAATTAGTTAAGATAGGTCATACTGTAGAAGGGTGGGATCCTAATCCAATGACTGGTATCTTTGTAAGATAGTGATGCTATGGGGACACATGGAGAATGCCACAGGATGATGGAGGCTGAACTGAAGTGCTGCAGCTACAAGCCAAGGAATGTATGGATCTAAAAGAAGCTGGAAGAGTCAAGAAAGGATTTTCCTCTAGGGTTTCAGAGGGAGCCTACCAACACACTGTTTCATACTTCTTGTCTCCAGACTATGAGACAATAAATTCCCGTTGTTTTAAGCCAGCCAATCTGTGGGTACTTTGATACAGCAGCCCTAGGAAATTAACACATCGACAAGCAGGACAGACAAAGTACACCAAAGTATCACCTTGTTTATTTGAGAGGGAAAGCTTTCCAAAGGAGAACTGTCAGTTACCACTTAATCAGGTAACAAACTTAACATCACTAACAGTGGGACAATCTGACATGTATACCTCCTGATATTATTCAATAAGAGGTAAACAGTATCAGTTTGATAGACTGAGTGCAATAGGCACATGTCTTGTAATGTGACTTTGCAGCAACTCCAATCAAGAGGTAGTTTGATTTATCGACGACTTGAGTCTAGGCTGGCTTCGTTACCTTGTTACCTAATTGATATTTTGGGCCAAATGCTTTTTTATTATGGGGGGTTGTCCTGTGTATTTTAGGATGTTCAGCAGCATCCATCCACTTGATGCCAGTAGCATTCCCAGTCATGACAATCAAAAGTATCTCCAGGCACTGCTAAATGTCTACCTCAGAGCACTGGACTCGAGAGACAGAATCAGATGCAACGTATGGACTTTATTAAGATCTTGGACAAAAAAGAAAAGATGGTTATAAAAGATATTTTGATGACTAGAAGAATTGGAATGTGGAATTAAAGATATTGAATCATTAATTTTCCTAGGTCTAAAAGTAGTGTTGCAGTTATGTAGGAGAATGCCTTTACTCTTAGATGTATGCTGAATTATTTTGAGTGAAACCTCATAAAGTATTCAACTTACTTTCAAAGCTTCAGTGGATAAAACTGTATGCTTATAGAAAGAGATAAAGGAAAGGTGACAAAGTAACAGTTGGTGAATCTGGGTGAAGAGTATAGGGTCATTAATCGTATCATTCTTTCGAGTTACGTGGGTTTGAAAATATTCAAAATGAAATGTTGGGGGTAAACAGTGTTAGTCTCCCCTCCACTGAGTGACTCTTTACTGACTTAATATGATACAAAGAGCAGGCTTGTTCTAAATAAATCTTGTGTTGTGTTCTAAATAAATCTTGCGTTATAAATCATTCTGTGTTGCCTGGATAAAGAGTCAGCTCGTACCAGGTATGAGGGGCTGGAGCTGTGGAAGGGGGCTTCTCCCAGCCTAAGGAACTATACACAAGCCAGCTTCTCGCGTGACTACTGGCTTTCTTTCTCTTGCATAACACCCCACAGGATCAAAAGCCAATGGCTAGGCAGCTTGTGTGTGTTTCCCAGACAACTCTGGTAAACAGCTCGCACCAAAATCCAGGTTGTCTGGTGCCAAAACAGTCTGGATATTCCTTTCACTGATAAGGCTACTCTCAAACTTGCTGTATACCAGGAGACCAAAAGAGGGGCAGAATTCCCTTCTCTAGAAAACCATTCTGTGAGGCCAGCAGGTCAGCCAGGGACACTAAGAGAATGGGGTCTCTTGGCCCTCCCTTTTGTTAAAGATATTGTGAATTTTCTCTTTCCAAAGTAAAATCTAATTATTTTTCATTTTATTTATTATTATTAAAAATTTTTTTTGGCTCAGTAAAGAATCTGCCTGCAATGTGGGAAATCTGGGTTTGATCCCTGGGTTCGGAAGATCCCCCCTGGAGAAGTATTCTTGCCTAGAGAATTCCATGGACAGAGGAACCTGGTGCTCCTGGTGCTACAGTCCTTGGGGTCCCAAAGAGTCAGACACAACTGAGCGACTAACATGTTCACTTTCACAGTATGTGAGACCTTAGTTCCCCCACAGAAATTGAACCCATGTTCCCTGCATTGGAAGGTGAAGTTTTAACCACTGGACCACTAGGAAAGTCCTCCAAATCCAGTTTCTTTAGCCTATACTTATGATGTAGTAAAATGCAAATCATGCCTTGGTACCCTAAAGCTTAGGCAACTGTAAAGAGACCCATCTTGTAGAGAGCTAATATTGAAAACATAGACAAAACTCAGAAATCAAAAAGGAAAGTACTAATAAATGCTTTAGTGTAAAATACCTGAAACTTTTTAATGGTAAAAACAAATATGACAAAAGCAACAAGAAAATACTATAAATTGAGCCAAAGGACAAATGGCACAGAAGAAAATAATTAGTTGTAACACAACACAGAGTGTTTATTTTGTTGCTGTATAAAGAGATCTTACAGATTAACAAGGAAAAAATGAACAGGAAAAAGGGCAAAGAATATGAACAGATATTTCATAAAGAAAATAAGAATGGCAAAACTACCTGGAAAAAAATACAATTTCATTAGTACTTAGAAAAAATGGAAATCATAAGAACGTGATACCATTTTTATCTACCAGATTGACAAAAACTTGGAAGTTTGATAAAACTTCATTTTGACAAGGGTATATAGTGAACTTTTACTGTTGGTGGAAATGGAACAACTGTTTGGAGGCTACAATTTGGCAACATCTAACCCAATTTTTAAATGTATATATACTTTAACCTAGCAACTTCAGTTACAGGAATTTGTCTTAAGATAGAACAATACAAATTTCCAATGACACATGTATAAAAATGTTCATAGAGACACTGTTTATAGTAACAACCAGAAATTATTTAAATGTTCATCAATGGGGCAGTGGTTAAATAAATTATGGCATATCCAGTGATTAAAAGATCTTAAGATCTGTATGTGCTGACATGGAAATATTTCTGATATATTATTAAATGAATAAAACAAGGTATAAGTAATTAGGAAAAACTCACTCTTTCTCCTCCATCTCCTTCACTATCAATCACACCAGATATGTGGGAAATTTCCCCACCTCAAGCAATTCTCTATGACATGAGCTGGGTGTCCTACAATTTAATTAAATCTTGACACAAGGGCTTCCCTTGTGGCTCAGCTGGTAAAGAATTTGCCTGCAATATGGGAGACCTGGGTTTGATCCCTGGGATGGGAAGATCCCCTGGAGAAAGGAAAGGCTACCCACTCCAGTATTTTGGCTTGGCGAATTCCATGGGCTGAATAGTCCATGCGGTCACAAAGAGACACCGCTGGGTGACTTTCACTTTCACTGACACTATTTACCTGGACACTATCACACAGGTTAAAGGCTCAGCTCTATGAGATTGTCCCCCCACCCCCACCCCTTAAGATTAACCAGGTTCCCAGATTATCCGTGATTTTTGTCTGATTTGGCTACAAACTGGAGGTTCCCATGATCTCCTACCCTTTGGACTGCATTATTGGCTACAACAGCTCAAAGAATTAAGAGAAACAGTTATGTTATCAGTTTATTACATAACAAAGTGTAATATAAAGGATCCAGATGAATAGCTAGATGACAAGACACATGGGGCAAGGTCTGGGAGGGTCTGAGGGCAGGAGTGTTCATCCTCCCACTAGGTGATGTGTTCACCTGTCTGGAAGCTCTCCAAACCCCATACTATTGAGACTTTTATAGAGGCTTCATCACACAAGGATGATCAATTAATTCCACTTCTATTCCTTTTCCCCCCTCTCTGGAGAATGGGTGGTGGGGCTGAAAATACCAAGCTTCTAATCCTGGCTTGGTCTATCTGGGGACCAGGCCTCATGAAGGAGCCATCCAATAGCTCACCTCACTAAAATAAAAGAGGCTATAAACCCCAAGGAAATTCAAAGCTGTTTAGGAACTCTATGTCAGGAAGCAGTGTCAAAGACCGAATATCAGAACAAAAGATGCTCCCAGTGTTCTTATCACTTAGGGTTTAGTAGCTCTGCGCTGGAACTGGACCACAGTTCAGTGTACATATTTTCTATTATCTCACAATAAAATACTATATATTTGTATATTTTATGATCTGCTTTGTGGGAAAAACACATATATAATATGCCTATGTGAAAAAAATATACAAGACATAGTTAACAGCGCTTACCTTGGGATGAGCGACTCTTGAGAGTCCCTTACAGCAAGGAAATAAAACCAATCAGTCCTAAAGGAAGTCAACTCTGAATATTCACTGAAAGGACTGATGCTGAAGCTTCAATACTTTGGCCATTTGATGTGAAGACCCAACTCATTGGAAAAGACCTTGATGCTGGGAAAGATTAAAAGCAAAAGGAGAAGAGGGCAGCAGAGGATGAGATGGTTAGACAGCAATGGACATGAATTCTAGCAGACTCTGGGAGACAGTGGAGGACAGGGAAGCCTGGGATGCTGCAGCCCATTGGGTCACAAAGGGCTGGACACAACTTAGTGACTGAACAGCAGCAACGACTCTAGATAAAAGTGGAAAGATTTTTTTTCCATTTTAAAGCCTTTTGAAGTTGACTTTATCTTCATTAGTGGTGTTTACAGTTCAGTTCAGTTCAGTTGCTCAGTCGTGTTTAACTCTTTGCAACCCCATGAACTGCAGCACGCCAGGCCTCCCTGTCCATCACCATCTCCCGGAGTTCACTCAAACTCACGTCCATCGAGTCAGTGATGCCATCCAGCCATCTCATCTTCTGTCCTCCCCTTCTCTTCCTGCCCCCAATCCCTCCCAGCATGAGAGTCTTTTCCAATGAGTCAGCTCTTCGCATGAGGTGGCCAAAGTACTGGAGTTTCAGCTTTAGTATCAGTCCTTCCAAAGAACACCTAGGGCTGATCTCTTTTAGGATGGACTGGTTGGATCTCCT
The DNA here is from genome assembly GCA_006408675.1 of Madoqua kirkii. Classification (NCBI taxonomy): domain Eukaryota; kingdom Metazoa; phylum Chordata; class Mammalia; order Artiodactyla; family Bovidae; genus Madoqua; species Madoqua kirkii. Next base: position 6,155 of record SJYC01078000.1, on the reverse strand, counting down.
TGCAGTCCAAGGGACTCTCAAGAGTCTTCTCCAACACCACAGTTCAAAAGCATCAATTCTTCGGCTCTCAGCCTTCTTCATAGCCCAACTCTCACATCCATACCTAACCACTGGAAAAACGATAGCCTTGACTAGATGGACCTTTGTCAGCAAAGTAATGTCTCTGCTTTTGAATAGGCTGTCTAGGTTGGTCATAACTTTCCTTCCAAGGAGTAAGCATCTTTTAATCTCATGGCTGCAGTCACCATCTGCAGTGATTTGGGAGCCCAAAAAATAAGGTCTGACACTACTTCCACTGTTTCCCCATCTATTTCCCATGAAGTGGTGGGACCAGATGCCATGATCTTAGTTTTCTGAATGTTGAGCTTTAAACCAACTTTTTCAGTTTCCTCTTTCACTTTCATCAAGAGGCTTTTTAGTTCCTCTTCACTTTCTGCCATAAGGGTGGTATCATCTGCATATCTGAGGTGATTGATATTTCTCCCAGCAATCTTGATTCCAGCTTGATCTTCCAGCCCAGCATTTCTCATGATGAACTCTGCATAGGAGTTAAGTAAGCAGGGTGACAATATACGGTCTTGACGTCTTCCTTTTCCTATTTGGAACCAGTCTGTTGTTCCATGTCCAGTTCTAACTGTTGCTTCCTGATCTGCATATAGGTTTCTCAAGAGGCAGGTCAGGTGGTCTGGTATTCCCATCTCTTTCAAAATTTTCCACAGTTTATTGTGATCCACACAGTCAAAGGTTTTTTATTTTTACAATTAAAAAATATACACAGATCGTGCCTTGAAACAGCTTTTAAAATGTCAATCAGTGCCCTTTCTGATACATCTGAAGAAAATATTTAAATTACTGAAGCAAGATGAAGCTGTGGATAGATAAGTATGTATGAGGATGGAAACATGCCAGTAGTATCGAGCCACTGCAACTGGGTGTATGATTTTTAGAATTAGCAACTTTCTTAAGCAGCCTCGGTCATTCACCTTTCTAAAACTGCACAAGCCATGCCTTTTAGCAAGATTCCTGTTGGAAAGCCACAGTAGCCAGCAAGGATCTAGGGGGTGGGGCGGAAATGCCACAGGACATTTTCTTTCTCCTTCTCTCCTGAGTTTTTTCAGGAACGTGGGAACTAAGATATAAACATGACTCAAAAATACTGAGATATGGGGAAAATTTGCAAAGGCGTTCGGATGATTCTTGCTTTTTTATAAAAGCACCACATTCGCGTCTGGCTGAGTCTCTTTAAGACACCCCAGGTAACAGTCTGAGACGATAGCCTCTATCAGGGGAACATTTTCTGTTCCCAGTGAAGTGGCACATTCAGTTCCTGGTACAGGCTCACTTAATTCCTATTAGTCATTTCACAGCAGTATCTTGGGAAGAAAAAAATCTCAAATACTTTTGGGTGATTTCACAAGTAAATTAAAGACAGTCCCTCTTTTCTCACAGTTTCCATTTGTTTACAAATTTCAAGGCAGTAAAACATGTCTGCCTTTGTGGATATTTCTCTGCTGATGTACCTACCTGGTTTCCACTCTACTTGGGTACCTAGATTTATGGCCACAACATAGCAGGTGGATTCTGGACCACACACCCTGGTTTCCCATTGAACTGATGGTGAAATTTTTACTTTGTGGTTTGTGATTTGAAGGTTGTTCTGGGACACTGCTTAGAAACACAGGTCACTGTAAGTAAGACACTGGATCTGATCAGTTGTTTGTTATTTTCTATGTTGTTTAAGGACATTAGATGAATGCTTAAATTTGTTATTGAAGAGTTTCCATGAATCTTGAAGATGCCCATACGGGATTATTATTGTAGGTTGGTTTGTGACAGCTGGCCTTGATTTAGTTATTTCCTCAAGAAGACACTTTGAACAATTATTTAAATGCCTCCCCTCTGCAATTACAATAATAACGATCATGATGATTTTGCAACTGAATATGTAATTCAGGATGCATACACTCAACTACTGTTTTTAGCTTGCCTCTCTTTCTACATTGATGTCAGCTGCTGTTTTCAGGATGACTGAAGAACGGAGAACCATTTTTCTATTGCGGGTCACCAAACTACAAAAAAAAAAGAGTAAGAGAAGGTCAACAGGAAGTTCTAAGAAAAATAATGATTATAGTTAGTATTTAAGGAGTGCTAAACTATGAGCAAGTATTTTTTTCTCCTTGGAGAGAAAAATATAGTATTTTCAGAATTTATCTGCTTTTAAAATGAACAAGTTTCTTATTTAATAATTATTATAAATATCTGACAATGGTTCTGTTCTATAGCACAGTCAACGAAGGAGCTACAAGTGGGAATGATGATGAAACAAAGGAGGGAGCTGTGTGTTGCCGATAACCAGGAGACAATATAGAGTAAAAGAAATGGAGTCAGATGTGGAAGGACAGGAAGATGCAGAGGGTCATATAGATAAACAAGGGCTAAGAGGAATAAAAAAGACAGTAATAGGGTGGGAGAACAGGTGAAGGAGATTGGTAGGTAAAAAGAGAGAGGAAGTGGAAGAGAAATATGAATAAAGAAAGAGGAGACAACAGACCAAGTAATGTGGGGGATTTTAAAAAAAGCATCTGCATTTGTTTTTAAGATGAATGTGGAATCTGTAGAACGTGGCATTTACACAACCATCACCTGTTACCAATTCTCTGAAATACTGATCAACGACTGCTCACAATTCTAAGCACTAAAATCACTTTAATTGTAGACCTGGTGGATAAGGTGGGAAGTTAACATGGAAACCTTATAAAATGGATGTCCAAGCTAGGTGCCATCGCAGTGTCTGGTTGCTGGAGGCTGCCTTCTCAGGAGAAACCCCAAAGGGAGGAGGAGAGCTCAGCTGTTAGTTATAACCAGCTTCTGGCCTGCCACTCTCCTGAGGCTTAAAGGGAAAAAGTTTTCGACCTTGACTGCACAAAGAAATGTACTCATCAGAGAATACCACTGTAAGGCCGGTTATTGTGGGGGGCTATGAGAGCAGAGATTCCAACATTAAACTGGATAAAATTAGGCCAGAGGTTCTCAAACTTTGTATTGTATATTTAGTAAGTGGCATTGCTAAAAACTGATCCTGGAAGTGGGGGGGAGAAGATTATTTTGAACTTATTTGGAAATATACAGGAAGAAAACAAATAAAAATTATCAACATGGTAAGAAAGTCTGTATAAAATCCTACATTTGAGAAATAATTTGACCTGATTTCAACATCTGGTGTCTCTTTGAAGACAAGTTTCTGTTGATGTGCTTAGGTGGATCTAAGATGGGGAACCAGGAGAAATAGTTAGCTTCTTTTCTGCTTGTTTGTTGTACTCTATAGCTCAATTCAGTCCCCTGTCCTACTGGGCATTCCTGTGTTCCCTTACTTTTTGACCTATTCGAGTTCTATTCTTTGTGGAGCCTCCTAGAATTGCTATCACCATGCTCTACTATTTCTGTCATTCCCCAGTTCCCTCTATCCAGTTCCCATTGTTTCAGTAACACTGGAACTTATATAACCTTCTGATCACCTATGCTTCCCTAGTGGCTCAGACAGTTAAGAATTTGCCTGTAATGCAGGAGACCTGGGTTCAATCCTTGGGATGGGAAGATCGTCTGGAGAAGGGATAGGCTACCTACTCCAGTATTCTTGGGTTTCCCTGGTAACTCAGATGGTAAAGAATCCACCTGCAATGCAAGAGACTTGGGTTTGATCCCTGGGTCTGGAAGATGTCCTAGAGAAGAGAATGGCTGCCCCACAGAAGTGTGCCGCTGTGATGGACTGTGCAAAAGTGCGGCTCAGGGGAGCTTCCCCATGCCCAAGGTCAGGGGCGGCAACTGAGAGCACCAGGCTGTGAAGGCACAGGAGCTGCCGCGAGGGGCTTTCCCACGTCCGAGGTCAGGGGCAGTGGCCAAGAGGAGCTACCACACATCCAAGGAGCAGTGGCTACACTGGCACGGGAGGGCTGAGAGGAGCTACTCCACGTTCAAGGTCAGGAGGGGCGATGTCGTCCAAGGTAAGGAGCAGCGGCTGCGCTTTGCTGGAGCAGTTGTGAAGAGATACCCCATGTCCAAGGTAAGATAAACCCAAGTAAGATGGTAGGTGTTGCAAGAGGGCATCAGAGGGCAGATACACTGAAACCATGATCACAGAAAACTAGCCAATCTGATTACATGGACCACAGTCTTATCTAACTTAATGAAACTAAGCCATGCTGTGTGGGGCCACCCAAGACAGACAGGTCATGGTGGAGAGGTCTGACAGAATGTGGTCCACTGGAGAAGGGAATGGCAAACCACTTCAGTATTCTTGCCTTGAGAACCCCATGAACAGTATGAAAAGGCAAAATGATAAGACACTGAAAGAGGAACTCCCCAGGTTGGTAGGTGCCCAATGTGCTACTGAAGATCAGTGGAGAAATAACTCCAGAAAGAATGAAGGGATAGAGCCAAAGCAAGAACAATACACAGTTGTGGATGTGACTGGTGATAGAAGCAGGTCCAATGCTGTAAAGAGCAATATTGCATAGGAACCTGGAATGTCAGGTCCATGAATCAAGGCAAATTGGAAGTGATCAAACAGGAAATGGCAAGACTGAATGTCAAAATTCTAGGAATCAGCAAACTAAAATGGACTAGAATGGTGAATTTAACTCAGATTACTGTTATATATACTACTGTAGGCAGGAACCCCTTAGAAGAAATGGAGTAGCCATCATGGTCAACAAAAGAGTCTGAAATGCAGTACTTGGATGCAATCTCAAAAACAACAGAATGATCTCTGTTCATTTCCAAGGCAAACCACTCAATATCACAGTAATCCAAGTCTGTGCCCCAACCAGTTACACTGAAGAAGCTGAAGTTGAATGATTCTATGAAGACCTACAAGACCTTTTAGAACTACACCCAAAAAAGATGTCCTTTTCATTATAGGGGCCTGGAATGCAAAAGTAGGAATGCAAAAGTAGGTCAAGAAACACCTGGAGTAACAGGCAAATTTAGCCTTAGAATATGGAATGAAGCAGGGCAAAGGCTAATAGAGTTTTGCCAAGAACACACTGGTCATAGCAAATACTCTCTTCCAACAACACAAGAGAAGACTCTACACATGGACATCATCAAATGGTCAACACTGAAATCAGATTGATTATATTCTTTGCAGCCAAAGATGGAGAAGCTCTATACAGTCAGCAAAAACAAGACCAGGAGCTGACTGTGGGTCAGATCATGAACTCCTCATTGCCAAATTCAGACTTAAATAGAAGAAAATACAGAGAACCACTAGACCATTCAGGTATAACCTAAATCAAATCCCTTATGATTATGCAGTTGAAGTGAGAAATAGATTTAAGGGACTAGATCTGATAGAGTACCTGATGAACTATGAATGGAGGTTCATGACATTGTACAGGAGACAGGGATCAAGACCATCCCCATGGAAAAGAAATGCAAAAAAGCAAAATGGCTGTCTAGGAAGGCCTTACAAATAGCTGTGAAAAGAAGAGAAGCAAAAAGCAAACGAGAAAAGGAAAGACACAAGCATCTGAATGCAGAGTTCCAAAGAATAGCCAGGAGAGATAAGAAAGCTTTTCTCAGCGATCAGTGCAAAGAAATAGAGGAAAACAACAGAATGGGAAAGACTAGAGATCTCTTGAAGAAAATTAGAGATACCAAGGGAACATTTCATGAAGAGATGGGCTCAATAAAGGATAGAAATGGTATAGACCTAACAGAAGCAGAAGTTATTAAGAAGAGGTGGCAAGAATACACAGAAGAACTATACAAAAAAGATCTTCATGACCCAGATAATCATGATGGTATGATCACTCACCTAGAGCCAGACATCTTGGAATGTGAAATCAAGTGGGCCTTAGAAAGCATCACTACGAACAAAGCTAGTGGGGGTGACAGAATTCCAGTTGAACTATTTCAAATCTTGAAAGATGATGCTGTGAAAGTGCTACACTCAATATGTCAGCAAATTTGGAAAATGCAGCAGTGGCCACAGGACTGGAAAAGGTCAGTTTTCATTCCATTTCCAAAGAAAGGCAATGCCAAAGAATGCTCAAACTACCGCACAATTGTACGCATCTCACATGCTAGCAAAGTAATGCTCAAAATTCTCCAAGCCAGGCTTCAGCAATAGGTGAACTGGGAACTTCCAGATGTTC
>SJYC01077999.1:0-12752 GCA_006408675.1 Madoqua kirkii | reverse complement strand
ATTTCAAATCCTGAAAGATGATGCTGTGAAAGTGCTGCACTCAATATGCCAGCAAATTTGGAAAACTCAGCAGTGGCCACAGGACTGGAAAAGGTCAGTTTTCATTCCATTTCCAAAGAAAGGCAATGCCAAAGAATGCTCAAACTACCGCACAATTGTACGCATCTCACATGCTAGCAAAGTAATGCTCAAAATTCTCCAAGCCAGGCTTCAGCAATAGGTGAACTGGGAACTTCCAGATGTTCAAGCTGGTTTTAGAAAAGGCAGAGGAACCAGAGATCAAATTGCCAGCATCCACTGGATCATCGAAAAAGTAAGAGAGTTCCAGAAAAACATCTGTTTATGCTTTATTGACTATGCCAAAGCCTTTGACCGTGTGGATCACAATAAATGTGGAAAATTTTGAAAGAGATGGGAATACCAGACCACTTGACCTGCCTCTTGAGAAATCTGTATACAGGTCAGGAAGCAACAGTTAGAACTGGACATGGAACAACAGACTGGTTCCAAATAGGAAAAGGAGTATGTCAAGGCTGTATATTGTCACCTTGCTTATTTAACTTCTATGCAGAATACATCATGAGAAATGCTGAGCTGGAAGAAGATCAAGCTGTAATCAAGATTGCTGGGAGAAATATCAATAACCTCAGATATGCAGATGGCATAAAGTGAAGAGGAATTATAAAGCCTCTTGATGAAAGTGAATGAGGAAACTGAAAAAGTTGGCCTAAAGCTCAACATTCAGAAAACGAAGATCATGGCATCTGGTCCCATCACTTCATGGCAAATAGATGGAGAAAGAGTAGAAACAGTGTCAGATTTTATATTTTTTTGGGCTCCCAAATCACTGCAGATAGTGACTGACTGCAGCCATGAAATTAAAAGACACTTACTCTTTGAAAGGAAAGTTATGACCAACCTAGATAGCATATTAAAAAGCAGAGATATTACTTTGCCAACAAAGGTCTGTCTAGTCAAGGCTATGGTTTTTCCAGTGGTTATGTATGGATGTGAGAGCTGGACTGTGAAGAAAGCTGGGTGCTGAAGAATTGATGCTTTTGAACTGTGGTGTTGGAGAAGACTTGAAAGTCCCTTGGACTCGAAGGAAATCCTACTGGTCCATTCTAACGGAGATCAGTCATGGGTGTTCTTTGGAAGGAAAGATGCTGAAGCTGAAACTCCAGTACTTCGGCCACCTCATGGGAAAAGTTGACTCATTGGAAAAGACCCTGATGCTGGGAGGGATTGGGGGCAGGAGAAGGGGAGGACAGAGGATGAGATGGCTGGGTGGCATCACTGATTTGATGCACATGAGTTTGGGTGAACTCCGGGAGATGGTGATGGACAGGGAGGCCTGGCATGCTGAGAGTCAGACACGACTGAGGAAATGAACTGAACTGACCTACTCATTGCAGTATTCTTGCCTAGAGAATTCCAAGGACACAAAAGTCTGGTGGGCTACAGTCCATGGGGTCACAAAGAATCAGACACGGCTGAGTGACTGACAATTTTCAACTATGCTGATAATCTTAATAAGAAAAGATAGAGGAGGAAACTGGAATTCCCAATCAGTCCCATCCTTTCATGCTAGGTAACATAGACATATGTCCATGAATAGTGGCCTGGAGTTAAACTTTCCTAGTGTAGGAAGGGATTCTAATAGGCTGACTTTCATGTGAAATTAGAAGAATATAGATTGCTTTCAAGACCCAAAAGAGGGAATGCCAGTAGACCTATGGGATTGTTTCTAGATGATTCTACTATGTTCTGGAGGTAGCTTTAATAAAGAAATATGATATCTGGCCTGTGGCCTTGCAGAGATAATGCTACTGCTAACCACTATGACTACCATTATGCTCTTATATTATATATGGTAATCCTTTCTGTCTGTGTATTAACCTGTTTAATATCTGTCTGCTTGGTTCTAAGTTCTTTCATAGCTAAGTGTCAGCACCTGGCACATAGTAGCTGTTTACAGAATGGACAGATCAAAGTTTAAGCAGTCCAGGCAATAAAAGTGAGAGCAAGCAGGATGAAACAAGGGAGAAAAGAGAGTTGGGAGTTCCATCTCCTCTTTCCCAAAGGCCAGGTTTAACCCTGATAGTGGTCATGGACAAGTGCACTGAAAGATCCTGACTTGATGAATCCCTTTAACCTCAAACATTTCTACCCAGAGGGCTGGGAGACTTTATTTTTTTTGAGTACTTTGTTTTTTTTGAGTCACTTTCAGTTTTCCCAAAAGACCATTTGTTCCAAATACAGTAGAAATCAGTGTTAATTGCTTTTTGGAATATTATTTTGTCGGCTTCATTTAGATGTGGTAATTTGCAAAGCAACTCCCAGCAGTTGACAGTTCATCCATAGCTGTATGGTGTTCAGACATTTCCTGGGATTCCTGCCCACTGCCTAGGCAGTGTTTGCCAGGATTTGTGCTCACCTGGGATTAACTTGGAATCAGTAGTGCTTTGTTGTGTCTAGAATTTTTAAAATTCTGAAAGGGTAAAGGCCCAATCCTACTTAATCCAGAAAATAAAAGTGTACTAACTCATAATTTAAGATTTAGCAGGTGCATAAAGATCATCTGGTCCATACTTGCTGGAGGAGGAAATCGCAGCTCTGACAGAGTCAATAACAAGGTCAGTTGGCTGGTAGCTGGGAGGTTGGGATTAGAATCTATGTTCTTTGTGGCACCAAACTGTGAGCTGGGGTCCTCTGGATTTATGCCTGTGTGGATATGAGTGTTCAAGTTACTATTTGTTTCTTTTTGAAGCTCTTTTCCCTGGCTAGAGACGTTCTGGTCCTCCTTCACACATGCTTCAAGGTCACAGCTCAGACCAAAGTGTTTACAGAAAAACTAGGCACTTATGAGAGGATTCATTGCCAGTCCCTGCACTCGCTGTGCCCTGGCTTCAACCAAGCTCAGCAAACCAAAGGAGGGATAAAGTGGTCCCTGGAAGGAGGAATTTCTCGGTTTAGATGCCAACAGGCCAAAGGATGAATTCTGTCTGACTTCTCCAGCAAGTGGAGGCTGCTGCCACTGCTGCCACCTCCTGGGGAAAGAAAGACCTGAGCTTCATACCTGAAGCTAGTCTCAGGGCTCACCTGTGACTTGGGCAAAGGTCGCACTGGGGCTAGGCTGAAGTCCCTTAGTTCTAGAAAATAAAAGGGATATCCCTTTACTTAGAAAATATTATTATTTGCTTTTAATCTACTCCTTTTGGCAGCGTTGTGCTCAAAGAAATGATTTTAAACAGAGATGACAAAGTTGCAATAATTAATATGTAAACCATGAGAAAACAGAAGTAAGGCTGAGGCAGAGCCTTAGGAAAACACCAGATTTGCTCTCTTGGCTTTCTGAATCCTAAATCCTGGGGGCATGTTGGGAATGCATCCACCTGAGAATTGTATAATAGCAAGGACACATTGGAGTTTTAACTCCAAAAATCTGAGTTCACTTGCAGAGCTGTTCTGAGGATTAATTGAGATAATATATAGGTCCCATCACTTCATGACTATCAGAAGGGAGAAAAGTGGAGGCAGTGACAGACTTTATTTTCTTGGGCTCCAAAATCACCACAGTGACTGCAGCCATGAAATTAAAAGATGCTTGCTCCTTGGAAGGAAAGCTATGACAAATCTAGACAGCATATTAAAAAGCAGAGACATCGCTTTGCTGACAAAGGTCCATATAGTCAAAGCTATGGTTTTTCCAGTAGTCATGTATGAAATGTGAGAGTTGGACTATAACAAAGGCTGAGTGCTAAAGAATTGATGCTTTTGAATTGTGGTGCTGGAGAAGACTCTCTTGAGAGTCCCTTGGGCTGAAAGGAGATCAAACCAGTCAATCCTAAAGGAAATCGACCCTGAATATTCACTGGAAAGACTGATGCTGAATCTGAAGCTCCAATACTTTGGCCACCTGATGGGGAAGGTTCGACTCACTGCAATAGACCTTGATGCCAGGAAAGATTGAAGGCAAAAGGAGAAGTGGGTGGAAGAGGATGAGATGGTTAGATAGCATTACTGACTCAATGGACATGAATTTGAGCAACCTCTGGGAGATGATGAAGGACAGGGAAGCCTGGCGTGGTGCAGTCATGAGGTCGCATAGAGCTGGACATGACTTAGTGACTGAGTAACACGTAAGTTCCTGGTATGCGAGAAATGTTCAGTGGGAATTGTACTGAGACAAATTTACTCTTCTAATGCCCATGGTGATTTTCTTCATTTACCAACCAGAAATTGATTGATAGCCGCCATGTCTTTAATTCTTTTCAGTCTTCTGACTATAGATGGTCCCTAGGCTAACTCATTTTATATTTTAAAAATATAGTCATAAATTATTGCTATGGACTGAATGTTTGTGGGCATCCCTCATCCACAGTTCATATGCTGAAGCCCTAATCCCAGTGTGCTGTTAGGCGGGGACAAGACCTTTGAAGTGACTAACTTTAGACACCACTGGACACCATCATGACGGTGGAGCCCCTGATGGGATTAGTGCCTTTACAAGAGGATGAAGAGATGAGAGCTCTTCTCCTTTGGGCATGTGAGGATATAGCAAGGAGGCAACCATCTGCAAGCAAGGAACAGGGCTCTCCCCAGACACTGAGTCTACTAGCACATTGATCCTGGACTTTCTAGACTCCAAGTGTGAGAAATAAACATCTGTAGTTTAAGATGCCCAGTAAATGTTGTTTTATTATAGCAGCCTTTGTTATGCTGACTAAAAGAAAAGGTGGTAAAAAGAAGTGGAGGTGCTGCTGTAACAAATACCTAAAAATATGGAAGCAGCTCTGGGATTGGATAATGGGCAGAGGCTGGAAGATTTTTGAGCTGTCTGGCTACAGGCAATTCTGGTGACAGCTCAGAAAGAGAAGAGAAGAGCTGGAGAGAATGCTTCCATCTTCTTAGGGAGTATAAATAACCATGAATAGAATGTTGGTAGAAATATGAACAGTAAAGACCATTGTGGTCTCAGATAGTAAAGGGGGAACATGTTATTGGAAACCAGAGGCAAGAGGATTCCTGTTATGAAGTGCCCAATGCTTGGCTGAATTATGTTCAAGTTCTAGTGTTTTGTGGAAGGTAAGAATTGGCAGGTTACGAAATTTGGTATCTAGCTGAGGAAATTCCTAAGCAAAGTGTTGAAGGAGCTGTGTGGTTCCTCCTGATTACTTGCACAGCAAAATATAAGAAGAGAGAAATGAATTGATGATGGAACCTTTAAGCAAAATGGAACCAGAACTTAAAGAGTTGGAAAATTCTCAGCCTGTCCATGTTACAAAAAAATGAGAAGCATGTTCTGTCTCATTTTCATATCATAAGAAAAAACGAGAAAGCAGAACTGGTAGACTTCTTGGATTTTACAAGAATGGGACTGTATAACTATTTAGTTGGAACATAAGCTATTCTTTAAGACAAGGGAAGACTCAAGATTTCCCTGGTGATCCAGTGGTTAGGACATGGCACTTTCACTGCTAAGGGTCAGGGTTCAGTCCCTGATAGAGGAACTAAGATCCTGCAACAAGCTACACAGTGTCTCCTCCCCCACCACCTTCCACCCCGCCCAACAAAAGACAAGAATGACTCTGAAGGCAATTCAGAAACCACAGTTTTTAAAAGGTATGTGGGTTCGGAAGGGGGAGGATCACCTTGGTTTCAATAGGTCATACAGCCTCCAACAAGTCTTGAGAACAAGGCCGCCACTTGATAGAGCCCTGGGTGGGTGTGTCTCTGGCTTGGCAGAGCTCCTGGGGCAGGGCTACTCCAGGTGGGTCCAGAAGGTAGTGTCAAGCCCAAGGGGTTAATCTCTAGATTTAAGAGACCATAGAGTTTGCTTTGCTAGGTTTTGGACTTCCTTGGGACTCATTACCCCTCTCTTCTTTCTTCTTTCTCCTTTTTGGAATGGGAATGTCTCTTCTAGTCCTTTTGGTTTTACGGGTTCATAGCTGGAGAGGAATTTTGCCTCAGAATGTCTCACTCACATTTGATTTAGATGAGTTCCTGGACTTTGGAGTTGATGCTGGAGTAAGTTAAGATTTGGGGGACTGTTGGGATAGAATGCATGTATTTTGTCTGTGAGGACATACATCTTGGGGGCCAGGAGTGAAAGCAAGAAGTTTGGCTGTCTACAAACCAGGAAGAAGGACCTCTCCAGATACCAATCTACTGGTGTCTTGATCTTGGACTTCCCAGTCTCTAGTACTGTGAGCAATAAATATTTGTTGTTGAAGCCACCCAATCTGTAGTATTTTTGTTATAGCAGCCTAAACTAAGACAATGAGTGAGAAGAAATTCAGGAGGAACTAATAGATTTAACTCAGGAATATTTTGGGGGTATCTACTGTGTGCTAATTACAGAGGATTTAAAAAATAATGTAGGTGTAGACCTAAAAGTTTCCACTAATTAGTGAATAAGTCAAAGTCACTCGGTCGCGTCTGACTCTTTGTGACCCCATGGACTATAGAGTCCATGGAATTCTCCAGGTCAGAATACTTGAATGTGTAGCCGTTCCCTTCTCCAGGGGGTCTTCCCAACCCAGGGATTGAACCCAGTAGCAGAACTGGTAGACTTCTTGGATTTACAAGAATGGGACTGTATAACTATTTAGTTGGAACATAAGCTATTCTTTAAGACAAGGGAAGACTCAAGATTTCCCTGGTGATCCAGTGGTTAGGACATGGCACTTTCACTGCTAAGGGTCAGGGTTCAGTCCCTGATAGAGGAACTAAGATCCTGCAACAAGCTACACAGTGTCTCCTCCCCCACCACCTTCCACCCCGCCCAACAAAAGACAAGAATGACTCTGAAGGCAATTCAGAAACCACAGTTTTTAAAAGGTATGTGGGTTCGGAAGGGGGAGGATCACCTTGGTTTCAATAGGTCATACAGCCTCCAACAAGTCTTGAGAACAAGGCCGCCACTTGATAGAGCCCTGGGTGGGTGTGTCTCTGGCTTGGCAGAGCTCCTGGGGCAGGGCTACTCCAGGTGGGTCCAGAAGGTAGTGTCAAGCCCAAGGGGTTAATCTCTAGATTTAAGAGACCATAGAGTTTGCTTTGCTAGGTTTTGGACTTCCTTGGGACTCATTACCCCTCTCTTCTTTCTTCTTTCTCCTTTTTGGAATGGGAATGTCTCTTCTAGTCCTTTTGGTTTTACGGGTTCATAGCTGGAGAGGAATTTTGCCTCAGAATGTCTCACTCACATTTGATTTAGATGAGTTCCTGGACTTTGGAGATGATGCTGGAGTAAGTTAAGATTTGGGGGACTGTTGGGATAGAATGCATGTATTTTGTCTGTGAGGACATACATCTTGGGGGCCAGGAGTGAAAGCAAGAAGTTTGGCTGTCTACAAACCAGGAAGAAGGACCTCTCCAGATACCAATCTACTGGTGTCTTGATCTTGGACTTCCCAGTCTCTAGTACTGTGAGCAATAAATATTTGTTGTTGAAGCCACCCAATCTGTAGTATTTTTGTTATAGCAGCCTAAACTAAGACAATGAGTGAGAAGAAATTCAGGAGGAACTAATAGATTTAACTCAGGAATATTTTGGGGGTATCTACTGTGTGCTAATTACAGAGGATTTAAAAAATAATGTAGGTGTAGACCTAAAAGTTTCCACTAATTAGTGAATAAGTCAAAGTCACTCGGTCGCGTCTGACTCTTTGTGACCCCATGGACTATAGAGTCCATGGAATTCTCCAGGTCAGAATACTTGAATGTGTAGCCGTTCCCTTCTCCAGGGGGTCTTCCCAACCCAGGGATTGAACCCAGGTCTCCAGGTAGATTCTTTACCAGCTGAGCCACCGGGGAAGCCCAAGAATACTGGAGTGGGTAGCCTATCCCTTCTTGAGTGGATCTTCCTGAACCGGGAATCAAACTGGGGTCTACTGCAGGCAGATTCTTTACTGACTGAGCTACCAGGGAAGCCCCTCCATTGATTATCTCAGGGAAAAAGAGATGGAGAATTAGGTGTTTGGATTCTAATAGATTCAGATCTGCAAATAGCCCAGTTGTAAAATGACCTTAGATGTCACATTGAACATACTTGAGTATTAGTTTCTTCATCTGTTGCATAATAATATTGTGAAGTTTAGAAATTCTTTTTACAGCAGGGCTTGCCTACCACATAGCAAGCACACTGAGTATTGTGTTGTGCTTCAACTCTCCTAACCAGTTGGAAATTGTTAAAGAAACCATGAACTTTGAATGATCCTGGTAAGCTGAAGCAAGCCCCTTACTATCTGAAGACTTTTTTCCTGACCAATGAAGTATGGGGCTTGTTTTAACCAATTATATATACAAAGCTGTGGATTTAGTCCAGCCTATTTAGAATATTTGATTAGTATAACACATTATGACAGCCCTTCCTAAAAATTAAAAAACACCTTTTCTCCCTCAGTTAATTGGTTATGTTCCTTTGCCTAGAAATAAAGTCAGTTGGACTTGTTTTGCTCTTTATTATTTGACCATATCTTATCTTTGAATGGGCTTCCATGGTGGCTCAGACAGTAAAGTATTTGCCTGCAATGCTGGAGACCTGGGTTTGATCCCTGGGTTGGGAAGATCCTCTGGAGAAGGGAATGGCTACCCACTCCAGTATTCCTGCCTGGGGAATTCCATGGACAGAGGAGTCTGGCAGGCTACAAGCCATGGGGTTACAAAGAGTCAAATATGACTGAGCAACTAACACTTTCAGCACTAGCAACACTATCTTTGAATAGCACTTCAGTTTGCTAAGTCTCTTCCCACCTGAAAGGAATGGGGATGCTATCAAACAAGATGGGCTTTTTGAAACATAGATTCTGGCTCTGTTACTGACTAGCTATATTTCCTTGGATAAATTACTGTAACAGTTAGGGTCCCAGCTGGAAACAGATGGCATTCTCAAATTGGGCAATTGGAGAGGTTTAATAAAGGGACTATTTATAAAGATCTGAGAACATACTGGGAAACCACAGGGAGCATGGGGAGGGGTTGGTTACTGGAACCCAGTACCAGAGAGGCTGTGTAGAGAGGCCACTTGGGAGGACTTGTGACTTTTGGTTGAAAGGACCAGTCAGTCCACTGTGCTTACAGTTAGAGAGGTCAGGGGAAGGCACACTCCAAGCTTACTCTCTTCCCTCCTACACATCCAGGAGAGCAAACTAAAGATAACAAACAATCATTTAACCTTTCTGAGTCTTATTTTTCTTATCTGTGAAAAAGAGAATAACAATATTTCTGTCTGAGTTTTTGTGAGAATTAGAATGAGAACTTATAGCAAACAAGCTAGGCTCTCTTCCTTTGCTTGATTTTCAAACCTTTACTGTGAAGTGACTTCCCTGGTGGCTCAGACAGTTAAGCGTCTGTCTACAATGCGGGAGACCCGGGTTTGATCCCTGGGTAGGGAAGATCCCCTGGAGAAGGAAATGGCAACCCACTCCAGTACTCTTGCCTGGAAAATCCCATGGACAGAGGAGCCTAATAGGCTACAGTAGTCCATGGGGTCGCAAAGAGTTGGACACGACTGAGTGACTTCAACAACACTGTGAAGTAGACAGATTTTATTACAGCCACTTTGCAGTAGTGGAAAATGAGACGCTGAGAAGTTGTGACTTTCCCAAGGTCTCATAGCTGGAAAAGTAGCTGAACTGGGACTGCAAACAAGATTTTTGATGTATACTCTGGGTTTCTTTCCCTTACTACTCTGTATCCCTTGATCCCCTTCTGCAGAAGGCTGCCACAGATGGTTTCTTCTTTCAGAGCTGCTATACCCAGACCTATACTGACTCAGCTATTTAGAGAAAAATTGATTAACCCATGAATCAGTGCCTAAGCTTGCACTGATTGGTGACATATGAAGAAGGTCAAGTGCCTATCTGAGGTGGTCTGATATAAGACTGACCAATATAGATCCCCACATTGGATGCTTGGCAATTCTACTTGGACATCCATTAAGCTTCCACTATAGTACACTGAAGTCAGAATTCTTGATTGCTTCTACCTCAAAACTGTTCTAAACCTAAATCTTCCTCTTTCAGTTACAAGCATCACTAGTTATTCAGTTTTATATTCAGTGCAAATATAAAACCCAGGAATTATCCTCTTTTCATTTCTTTCTGCCTTCCCTCCCTCATCAGCAAGTCTAGCTGGCTTTACTCCCAAAATATATGCCAATTCAACCACTTCTCCCTACCTCCTCTGTTAGTGCAAGCCACCATCACTTCTTGCCTTGGCTTAACCTCTTGTCAAGTCTCCTCCCTCCAACTCTTGCCTCCTTCCATTTTCTATTTTGCAGAGTGATTTGAACAAAATGTGAAGTGGATCACATGGCTTGAATCCTCTACAGGTTTCCCCTTCACATTTCCATGTCATGACTCTTTACCACGACTATTAGGGCCCTATGTGTTCTGATTCTAGTCTCCCTCTCCATCACTATACTACCACCACACTTTCTTCTTCAACAATTCCTCTCTCCCCTCAGGCCCATAGAGCTTACTTATTCTCTTGTCCCAGAATTTTTTTATCAGCCTTTGCATGGGTGGCATTTTTGCACTGCACAGGTATTAGCTCAAACATTACCTTCTTAGAGACAGTTTCCCAACTGATCTAAATATTACTCCACTGCGGGGTTGCACAGAGTCGGACATGACTGAAGTGACTTAGCAGCAGCAGCAGCAGTCTTTTATTAACACCGAAAATGTGCAGAATAAAATTATCTAGTTGACTTGTTTACTACATTTATTATATGTAGGCCTGTCAGGATGTAAGCTTCATGAAAGCGGGTCCTTGTCTGGCTTATCTGTTTATCCCTGCCTCCCTAGACTCTAGCCTGGCATATCACAGCCTCTCAATAAATCTTTTTCTTTTTTGCAGGAAAAGACAGTAAATGGTGATAAGCCAAATATAATCAGTTACTCTGAGCAGTGTTTGTTATGAGAAACATGTTGAGACATTATCAGGGAGTAATAAAATCTTCTATTAGGAGATGACAAGATAACTGGATTACTAGAGCTTTCGATCCCCGAAAAATGATTATCCATTGTCCAGTTTTCCATGAGGTCATCAGTATATACTAATCTTTGAGTGTGGAGAACTAGAATGGCTGCCTACAGTTTCCAGGCCTTTCCCAGTATCCTTACAATAAACCCCATCAACTAAGGCAATTCCCTAAAGGCAGAGGAGGTAAATACGTACTGTTAGGAGATCTGAACTATGGCTGACTTCTATAGATTTTAAAATTTCTTTAGTCTTCTATTTCATCTTAACATTTATATGAATTTTGGGTTCAGAATCATAACATCCCTATCTGTATTTTTGTTAACATGTGAATGCTTTAAATTATTCTACCATTTGTGAAATCTGTGGTGCAGGAAAGCCATGCTATCCTGGATCTTTACATTCTCTGAGGCTATTATACCTCAGGCATACATTTTTGTAGTTTGAGAAGTCCCTGGGATTCTTATTCCTTTGCAATTTAAGTACTCTTTTAGCACAATTAATTCATTCTTCAATAAATATTTATTGAACACCCACTATACACAAGACTAACAGGATTAAGGATACATCTATGAACAAAATACGCATGAATCCTACCTTCAAGGGAGTTACAGTTTAGGAGAGAATGAGAAATAAAGAGGAAATCAAAATGTATTGTGATGTTTGCTACAATAAGGAAGGAAGCTCAAGGTGACAAGAGAAATGTAAAAAAAATGGCACCTAACCCCAAAACAGGTGATGATGACCGATTTTCCAGAATGAAATAACCTGGAAAAAAAGCAGAAGTTAGCAAGAGTTAGGGAGAGATTCCAAGCTTGGCTTAGACTAAGCCCTAGAGACCAGAAAGAGCACAGAATTATAGGAGCCAATTCAGTCAGTATGTTAGTTTAGTGTGGCTGAAGTAAGGACTGCAAAGGAGAAAGAAGAGAGGGAAGACTAGACAGGTAATCAAAGCAGGAGCTGATGCTAAGGACTTTCAGCGTTACCCAAAGGGAATAGAAAGTCACTGAAAAGAGTCCAAAACTAATTCTGAGTCCCAAACTAATTGAACTGAGTTATTATCTTAACCTTTTCTTCTTAAAAGTATCTCCCTCCTCTCCCCCTGCCCAAATAACCACTAATCATCTTTGGAACTAATTTACCTTCTCTGGCCTCTTTCACTGTCTCTGTAGTCCCACTTACATTTCTGGGTTTATAGCATTACATCAAGAACCAAATACTTTTCTAACATGCTGCAACACAGAACATGTAAGATTTTTTTTTTAAGGTTAACATACTGTTGCCTTTCTATTTGGCATTCTCCATCTGAGATGCTAGTGGAGGCCACTACCAAGTTCTCCCCTGTGGAAGCTGAGAGTCAGGAAAGCATTTGGGGAAGTTTTGGCAGATTGGAAAAGGAAATGGCAACCCACTCGGGTACTTAATCACTTTGGGCAGATTAAGGATTATAATGGGAAAAGAATACAATGAGAGTACCAAGGTGTTTCAACTTGGTCATTCCCCCCGCCCCCCACCTCCAAAAAAACCCCTCTTTGCTTGAGTTTTTCCATCAGTCAGGTCAGGTGGAGACGAAGATGCTGTGCAGCAGGAGTAGAACCTCTTAGACAAGGATAGAAGAGTTACTGGTATTGAAGTGGCTAAGACAAGGAATAGATATGACCAATGCTAACCAACAGGTATTTCATGGGAAAGTGACCTAAAGCTGCTAGATATTTCAAGTCAGTTCAGTTCAGTTCAGTCGCTCAGTCGTGTCTGACTCTTTGCGATCC
>SJYC01077998.1:0-20224 GCA_006408675.1 Madoqua kirkii | reverse complement strand
TCAGTATGTTAGTTTAGTGTGGCTGAAGTAAGGACTGCAAAGGAGAAAGAAGAGAGGGAAGACTAGACAGGTAATCAAAGCAGGAGCTGATGCTAAGGACTTTCAGCGTTACCCAAAGGGAATAGAAAGTCACTGAAAAGAGTCCAAAACTAATTCTGAGTCCCAAACTAATTGAACTGAGTTATTATCTTAACCTTTTCTTCTTAAAAGTATCTCCCTCCTCTCCCCCTGCCCAAATAACCACTAATCATCTTTGGAACTAATTTACCTTCTCTGGCCTCTTCCACTGTCTCTGTAGTCCCACTTACATTTCTGGGTTTATAGCATTACATCAAGAACCAAATACTTTTCTAACATGCTGCAACACAGAACATGTAAGATTTTTTTTTTAAGGTTAACATACTGTTGCCTTTCTATTTGGCATTCTCCATCTGAGATGCTAGTGGAGGCCACTACCAAGTTCTCCCCTGTGGAAGCTGAGAGTCAGGAAAGCATTTGGGGAAGTTTTGGCAGATTGGAAAAGGAAATGGCAACCCACTCGGGTACTTAATCACTTTGGGCAGATTAAGGATTATAATGGGAAAAGAATACAATGAGAGTACCAAGGTGTTTCAACTCGGTCATTCCCCCCGCCCCCCACCTCCAAAAAAACCCCTCTTTGCTTGAGTTTTTCCATCAGTCAGGTCAGGTGGAGACGAAGATGCTGTGCAGCAGGAGTAGAACCTCTTAGACAAGGATAGAAGAGTTACTGGTATTGAAGTGGCTAAGACAAGGAATAGATATGACCAATGCTAACCAACAGGTATTTCATGGGAAAGTGACCTAAAGCTGCTAGATATTTCAAGTCAGTTCAGTTCAGTTCAGTCGCTCAGTCGTGTCTGACTCTTTGCGATCCCATGCCAGGCCTCCCTGTTCATCACCATCTCCCAGAGTTCACTCAGACTCACGTCCATCGAGTCCGTGATGCCATCCAGCTATCTCATCCTCGGTCGTCCCCTTCTCCTTCTGCCCCCAATCAGAGTCTTTTCCAATGAGTCAACTCTTCACATGACCACAGGGAAAACCATAGCCTTGACTAGACGGACCTCAGTCAGCAAAGTAATGTCTCTGCTTTTCAATATACTATCTAGGTTGGTCATAACTTTCCTTCCAGGGAGTAAGCGTCTTTTAATTTCATGGCTGCAGTCACCATCTGCAGTGATTTTGGAGCCCCGCCAAATAAAGTCTGACACGGTTTCCACTGTTTCCCCATCTATTTCCCAAGTGTTCCTTTTTTGATAAGAAGCTGCTGTGATGACCATGGGCTTGCCTGGTGGCTCAGGTGCTAAAGAATCTGCCTGCAATGTGGGAGACCTGGGTTTGATTCCTGGGTTGGGAAGATTCCCCTGGAGGAGGGGATGGCAAGCCACTCCAGTATTCCTGCCTGGAGAATCCCATGGACAGAGGAGCTGGCAGGCTACAGTCCATGGGGTTGCAAAGAGATACGACTGAGCAACTACGCCCACACACGATGACCATATGGAATTCCGAGCATATGGGCTGTTAGTTCCTCTGTGGTCATCTTCTTGAAACTGTCTCTTGCTCTTTCAGAATTTGGGGGCTAAATAAGTATCTGTCAGCTTAATGCAGGCAGACTTACCAGCTGGAAGAATGACGACACTCAGCTTCCCGACTCTTTGAGGGTTTTTCTGGTCTCTGGGTGAATGTCATTAATAAGCAAACGGATTGCGCAAGACGGTCTGAGAGGGCTCCCAACAGATGCTTACCACGAAGGGCCTCACACACTGAAAACTGAGCAGGGTGAGAGGACACCCGAGACTTTCCTCTTCCTGTCTCCATGTGACTGGTGGAACAGGCGACAAGACATTTAAAACCAGGACAACTCCAGAAGGAAGGGCCGTTAGCTATGCCACTCGTTTCCTTCAATGCGTTTCCTTAAAGAATTTAGAAACTGCAGTGAGCCGTGGTTTCCAGTCCTACTGGCGGTCCCTTCTCCAAGTTCTTCTCATTTTGCCATCCTGGCCCATAGCTACAATTTATTTCTTTTCACAATATTTTTGGCCTTTCCCTTACCTCAGCTTTCAAGAAAAGTCATTTAAGCCATTCCTTTGCAAGCCCCACTGGAGAGCCCCTCAGGTGCTCACCCTCCAGTGCCAGTTTCCGCCAGTCAGTCATTCAGGAGGGTTCAGCGGCGGAGACCCCCGGAGTGAATAGCCACCCCTCGTGCCTCTCACTGCTTCACTCAGCGCTCACCACGCGAGACCCGGAGAGCTGACCGCCCAGGCGGGCCGCGGCGCCTTTAAGGGCAGGCCACGCCCCTTCCCTCTCGGCTAGGCGGGCGGTCGGTGGCGGCCGCTTCGGTGCTGACAAGATGGCGGCTGGCGGGGCTGTTGCTGCGGCGCCCGAGTGCCGGCTTCTCCCCTACGCGCTACACAAGTGGAGCTCCTTCTCTTCCACCTACCTTCCCGAGTAAGTGCCGAGTCCTGGGCTCGTGCTGCCCTACTGTTCGGCCTAAGCACGGCTCGGGCAGGGGGGCCGTGGAGGGCAGCCGCGCCGAGAGGCCCAGGCGGGGCCTGGTGAGGGGGACGCGCGGCCTCCGGAGTCTCAGGGCAGCTGCCCAGAGCCCTTGCCCGCCCCCGCCTCGGGGAGGGGTTAGGATTCCGAGAGCAAGGTCGGGGTGAAAGGGGCGAGGTGTGTGGCGGCGCCGGGGCGCGCAGATAGCGGGGAGCCAGGTGATGCTGCGGCCGTGTTTGGGAGTTGAGAAGGGCTTGGGGGCGGGCAGCTCAGGGACCTGAGGCGGGAGTCCGGGCTCTCAGGGTCGGGACCGCGGACGAACTGGTGAAGATATCTAAGGGCGCCGAGGGCTCCGAGACTCGGGGAGAAGGTTCAGTCGGTTGCTGCCGGGACGAAGTGTAAGAAGAGTGGTTCTTCCTGGGGGAGGGGGCTGCTGGTCATTAAAAGCGATTAGCTCCAGAGGAGTGGTAAAAGTCACAGGCGGCCGAAAAGTTGTGAAGTCTTTGCAAGTGGGCATACATTGTAGGATTTGCAGAGGGTACCTTTTCCGGCTGGTAGTTCTGAAAAAGAGAGTGGAGAGACATTACGGAAGAGTTTCATTATATGATGGCTCAGAGCTTAGATTTATGTAAACACAGACCAATTTCCCAGCCCAGAAGCTCAAATACAGACAAAAAAGTCTGACTTTAATGAATGTGACTTCCAACACGCACTCAGTCTGAATCCTCACCTTAGGTGTTAAAAAGAATTGCAGGAAAACCGTATGTTTTTCTGTAGCAAATTGCTTCTGAAATGCTGACAGTACTTTGGTTCAGTATTTACTTAGCTTTCTTTAGCTCATCTTGGAGAGAAGGAGCAAATCGAACTCCAGTTTTATCAATACATACTGATAGAGAAACGAGCTTCGTGAAGTTTTAAGATCTGTGCAGACCTTGAAGAAAAGTGCTGGTTGTCCCCCTGGACCATCATTTTACAAGTCCAGAAATGATTTTATGAGCAAAACAAGTTACAAGTCGTATGTTTTTATGTTACTGAACAAATAAAGTGACTAGAAATGTGAAACATAACTCAGAAGTTTGCCACCTATATTTCAAAAGTTCTTCACGCTTTCTCAAATGTGATTTCTCTAGTCAAATCAGTCAGAAGTCTAAAAATAGATCTATAACTGCAAGAATCGAAGTCTCTTGACTGCCAGCCCATTGTCCTGTTCTCCAGGTCAAGGGTTGGCAGTCAGGCCTTTAGTAGGATGTGGCTCAGTGCAGGATGCCAAGTGGCCTGTGGCCTGATGTGGGCCGTGTGTCCTGTTGGTGGCTGCTGTGTGACTGTGTCCCTGATTGATAATGACATCCAGCTTTTAATGTGAGAGTGAACCACGTAACATTCCAGCTCTCAGCTGGAGGTGAAATGTGTCCCTCTGTACTTGACTTCTGATTTTCAGGGCTTACCAAATTGTTGAGTCTGAAGGTAATTATCATTTTTCTGTACCCAAGTTAGGATCACATAGAGTTAGGAGATGGTTTGGCATTGTTTGATCTAATAACTCTAGGAACATTTTCCTGGTTTCAAGTTAGACTGCTTCTAGGATTTCGCTCCTTAAATTTCTGTTTATGGGATGAGACTTGGGTATCATAAGTCTTATCTGAGTTAGGAATAAAAAGAGAAGTGTATGTTTCAAGCAGGCAAGGATTTAGTGGGATGGCAACTTGACTTTGACTTTGTCTCATTATCCTGGCCCCAGATTTGAAGTGGACAGCATACTAAATTTGGAGTTAACACAGTTGTAATAGGAGAAATTGACTGCAATTTTCTCAGATATATACATAAACTAGTATTTAGTGCATATTTGACTTTCAAACAATTTCATTTATTGTGTTTTAAGTCTTTATGAAATTCTGTTGACTTACGCAGTATAGTTTTTATTTTAAAGCACTAAACTATTATAATAGGGGAGTAATCTGAACTTTTTCTTCGAAGGAGTTGAGCATTATGGATCTTGGGTTTGAGAGTTTCATGTCTGCTGGATTGGTGTTTGCCATACCTGAACTTCTAATTGCAAATAAGGATGACTCTGAACTTCTCTTGGCAAGTAAGGCTAAGTTGTAGCTCTCTATGCTAGGAAGCTTAAGGAAGGGATTGATTTTACTTACTTTGGCCCTAAAGTCTTAACAGCAATTGCTGTACCTTTACTGGCAGTGACAGTCATGTTAAAGTCTAATTTTAAGTAAAGCCTTTTGTTGAAATTGTCTGAAAAAAAGTGAAAATGTTCACTCAGTTCTGTCTGACTCTTTTCAACCGCATGGACTGTAGCCTGCTGGGCTCCTCTGTCCATGGAATTCTCCAGGCAAGAACACTGGAGTTGGTAGCCGTTCCCTTCTACAGGAGATCTTCCTGACCCAGGATCCAACCCAGTTCTCTTGCATTGCAAGTAGATTCTTTACCATCTGAGATAACAGAGAATAATCCTCTGGAAAAGGGCAAGGCTACCCGCTCTAGTATTCTTGCCAGGAGAATTCCATGGACAGAGGAGCCTGGTGGACTACAGTCCATGGGATTGCAAATAGTCAGACATGATTGAGCGACTAGCAATGAAATTGTCTACAGAGTAGCAAATATTTATTGATTATAAGTCACTGATCAAGGCATCTTGAAGGGTAATAATAAGGCAGTAACAACAATGGGGAACATAATGTGCCTTCCGTTTGCTAGGCTCTCTTATGAATACATAAGTGTATTAACTCATTTCATCCTCACAGCAGTTATGTGAGAAATCTTCATTTTCAGCTGAAGCAACAGACATGGAGACATTAAAATTTGCCTCTGGTCAAGTTTTAACTCCTGTACAGAATCAGGATTTGAACTCAGGCAGTCAGGCTTGGTCTTAACTTTGGAGCTGTTCTGCTTTTGCACAAAGGTGGAAAAGATTTGAAAGGGTTATTGTATTAAAGGCACTTACATTTTAGTTCTGAAAGATATTGTGAAGTCATAAAAAAGAAAAATTCAGATCTTAGATTTTTTTTCTAAAGACTTAAACTTTTTCTTTCAAAGGCAGTAAGGAACATTTTTCTTCTAACCCTTTTAGTTTTATTTGGACTTCAAAAATGTTAAAGCAGATTGCATTATAGATAACACAATTTTATTTTGAAACTAATGACGTAGCCTTTGACTTTTCAGTGTGCTTAAAAGTTTTCTTGTATTTTACCTTTTTCTGAAGTTTACAGCTACTCTGAGAAATAAGAGAAATGCATCTGCTAAATAATGGTTAATTCTTAGAGGCACTCTTATATGTAAAAATATTTTTATAAACTGCTCATCTCTATACTCAGATGTGTATTGTTGTTGGTAATAGTGATACTGCAATTTATGCAACACCTACTGTGTGCAAGATGATTTTTGTATATAATTTTACCAAATCCTTACCTGAAACCTGGTGGATAGGTATTGTATCTATTTTGCATATGAGGAAACCGAGGTCCATATAGGTCAAGTAACTTGCCCAAGGTCAGAGTTTTCAGGAGGCTTGGCAGGTTCTCAGATTTAAAAACTCTTCAGTGTGCCTCTAGTAATCACCCCCCTGAGTACCTCCTAATGATCAGGCACCATGTTTAGGACTTAGCATGTTTCCTTGGTTTTGTCTTCAGAAAAACTCTATGATAAATATTATCATTCTCTTTTATAGCTAGGGAAGCTATAGGGTTCAGAGGGAGAAGATAAATTGTCCACTTCTAAGAGCTGAAAGGGTAGGAGACATGACTGATCTTGGACTTCCTGACTTCTGTTATCAAAGCTGCCTCAGTGTTTTACATGGCTGTAATATGTTCCTAATTGGGAATACAGATTAAAAAGTGCAGTAAGGTTAGAATGGAGAGAGGGAAAGATATTTAGATATACGATATTACCTTGACATTTAAGTTTTAATGTATTAATATAAAAATTGGGAGGACCTTTGAAAGTATATGTACATGTTAAGTAATTTTATTAATATGGGATGATCCTTTTCTTGTTTACATATAGTGAAAGACTTCATTAGGTAGTAACATTGGATACATTTTGAAATGTAAACCTTTTTTTATCTATTGGTCTTTTGTATTAAAATCAAGCATTATTGAAAACTGTATGTAGGATGAAAGATGAAGCTATCTCAGGGCTTCCCGGTTAGCTCTGTGGTAACGAATCAGACAAGAGTTTGATTCCTGATCCAGGAAAATCCCACGCGCTGGGGAGCAACTAAGCCTGTGTGCCACAAGTATTGAGCCTGCGCCCCAGATCCTGGGAGCCACAACTGTCGAGCCCGCATGCTGCAACTGCTGAGCCCGTGTGTCACAACACAGAGGCCCGCACACGCTAGCGGCTGTGCTCCACAACAGGAGAGGCCACCGCAGGAGAAGCCACACCCAGACCACTGTCCCTGCTCCCCTCACCTAGGGAAAAGCTCACGCAGCAACAGGACTCAGCGCAGCCAAGAAAAGTAAAAAAATTAATAAAAAAAATAATAAAAAGCACTGATTTGCATTTTAGAAGGGAGATGAACCTATTTCAGCTATTTTAAAATTTTACATTTAAAAATGAATATGTTTTTCTAATTGCCAAAAACCACCCACCCTGAGTTATGGGAGGAATATTTGCAAAATAGACTCTTGGAAACGAAATTATTCTCAATCCCACCACCCAGAGATAGCTAATCACCCTGTTATATTCCAGATATTCCGTTATGTCTGTATCTATTTTCCAGCTTGATATTGTCCCTCTGTTGCTGTTCTGTATTTTTCCTTCTTAGTATGTGATAAATATTTCCTCATGTTATTAAATATTCTTTTATATTATCATTTGTTATGGATATATTTTCCATATAATGATTTTATGGCGTTTTATTTCATTGACTTCCTATTTTAGAATGTTTAGGCTCCCTGGGTTTGTTTTGTTTTTATTGTTCTTTGGCCATCAGGAGTAATAAGGCATTTTGCCTTATAGAAACAAATCTTTAATTCATTTATGAAGAGTTCTGAGATGTTGAATTGTTGGATTAAAGATACCAGATTATTTTTCTGCTTTTTTTGTAGGAAGCTCTGTTTCTGTGTACCCTGGCTTTACTTTGGTATTATCCTTAGTAATCTGGGGTTAAGAATGTGGTTTTGGTCAGATAGGTCCTTAGAGATGTCTAGAGAGTGGTTACATAATTCAAAGGTGACATTGCTCCTTGTCATTTCTTTTTGCTTCTCTCTCATCTTTATTTTAGCTTTTAAATGGATTTTTAGTTTATTAATCATATACATTTGAAAATAGAATACATTTGTGAGATTTATTGTTTGGAATATAGACAGTGATTACTGTGCCTATAAATTTTAGAATTTGTTACAATCCTGTAGGCTTCTGAAATCTAGGAGTTGTGAATCCCCAGTTTGGAGTTATTTGGACTCCCTTGGAGACTGGGGACTGTCATGCTCTTTCTTTCTTTCCTACTCCTTTTCCCTTTCCCTAAACTAAAATTAAAATTAGTACTGGCCTGACTTGGGAACCTTACTATTCACTGATTGTTCTAAGACTGATTTTCAGTCTGGCGATCTTAGAACTTTAGGAAAATAAAGATACCAAGATATAGAAAAAGTTTGAGATGCATCATGAACTGGAGATTGAATCTGTGGAGCTGACTCCTAGGGTTGGATCTTTGTGATTTTTATTAAGATGTTCTCTGAGCATTGTTGTTTCCTTCTATGTAGCAATACTTCTTATCTTGATCAAATACTAGGAGGTTTAGTATTATGTTTACTTTTTCCTTCTTTTTTTTTTTTGGCAGATAGTCAAATAGCTCTGTTATTTGCATTAACTTTTTTTTTTTTTAAGGCTGATCCCGGGATGTTCTACATGTTGATAAGACACATTTCAGCTTGCTGGTGATCTGACTTTGCTGTATTTCAGTTATTCAGTTACTCATCTTTGGAATTATGAGAGATTTTATTTAGTTTTGGCTGCGCTGGGTTTTTTTTTTGCTATTTGGGCTTTGCTCTAGTTGCGGTGCACAGGCTTCTCACTTCAGTGGCCTCTCTTCTTGTGGAGCACCGGCTGTAAGACAAGCAGGCTGCAGTAGTTGTGGCTCCTCAGCACAGGCTCAGTAGCTGTGGGACGTGGGCTTAGGGGCTCCATGGCGTGTGGAATCTTCCCGGACCAGGGATTGAATCCGTGTCCCCTGCATTGGCAGGCGGATTCTTTACCACCAGAGAATTCCCTCCAATAGATTTTAATTTTAGAAATGTAGCTATTAGCACCTAAAAATGGTTTTATTTGTATTTATTCTCTTTGGGGTTTCTGATACCTCTTGAATTTATAGTATGACTCCCATTAGTTCAGAAAAAAATGTCCAAACTAATTTTTTCAAATATTCTTTCTACCCCCTTTTTTTCCTTCTTCCTTCTCTAACTTTGGTTAAATCCATTCTATACCTTTTGTCTTGTCCCATATATCCTTTATGCTTTTCTCCATTTTTTAAATCTTTTTCCTTCTCCTTGTTTCTCATTCTGGATAGGCTTTACTTAGCTGTGTTCCAGGTTCACTAGTCCTCTGTTCTGGCATGTCTTGTCAGCTTTTGATCCCATTTATTTTATTCTTGATTTCAGTTTTTTTTTTTAAAGTGCTAGACTTTTCTTTTGATTTTCCCTCTTTAAGAAAAATAGATTCTAATTCTCTGGTGAAAATCTCCATATTGTGGTCTGTTTTCTTGACATCAGCCAAATTGCTTAAGAGTCTGTCTGAAAACTCCACTGTCTGGATCACTTTTAGGTCTCTATTTTCTTTTTTCACACATTTTTATCTTGGTGGTGGTTATTATTATTACCATTATTTTGGGGAGTAACTTTTGATTGAACACCAGACATTATATTTAGAATTTTAGATACAATTAGACGTTATAGTTAGTTGCGTATACTGTTCTAGCATTTCTCTAGAGAAGGTTCACTCATCTTCTGGCAGGCAGATAAAATAGCTGCAGATCACCTCAACAGTTTGGAATTGAGCTGACTTGAGGCTGGGTTAGATTTTGTGAACATCCAGCCTGTACAGCTTAGGTAGCCCTCCAGGGATCAGCTGAGAGACTGGGTGTTTCTTAGGGTTCTGCTTTTGCCTTCCCAACAGCATGAGGCTCTTAAAAGTAGGAGCTCCTTGCTTTCAGTTGTTTTCTGCTGGCTTTTTGCTTTTTTCGTTTTAGGAATCGACGAATGCTTTAAGAGGAAAATCAGTACACATTGTCGAGTTTGTTCTTTTATACCTTCCTTTTCTATAGGATCTTAACTCCTCAAGTCTGGTACGTCGTGGCAAGTTCCAGTTACCAAGTTTTGTCCCCTTACCTCCTTGAAGATGCCAAAACTTCTGCTGACTTTTCTGCCCTTTAGTAGCTGTCCTTTCTTGGCTTCTCAGCTCCTTATCTTAAAAAAATTTTTTTTTAACTTGTTGTTTATTTGGCTGCACTGGGTCTTAGTTGTGGCACATGGAATTTTTAGTTGTGGCCTGGGTGATTTAATTCTTGATGAGGGATTGAACCCGGGTCCCCTGCATTCGGAGCATGGAGTCTTAACCACTGAACCACCCAGGAAGTCCCTCAGTCCCTGTTCTGTGCCATTAAAGAAATAGCTGGAATGCCCTGAGAGGGAAAGCTGCACAGAATCTGGAGCTCCTTTTAACAAGTTCTTTGTTATTTCAAATCCTAACTACCTCAGAAAGTCTCTGATACCTTAAGAACTTTGTTTTTATTTTATACAGCTTTTCTGGTTATAAAAGGCAATGTTGGTCTGCTGTGGGCTATTCTGTCATAACCAAAAGCAGAAATCTTTTTGTGTTTGGTTCTTATGGAATAGACTTACATTTTGTAGGCTTCTGAATTCTTCATGGTTATGTTAATGTACTATCCTAACACTTGGGCCCCAGATATTTTTGCTCAATGTATTCCATCATTTTGCCTTTAGATACCATAACTGCTATTCCTAGTATCTGGTGGGAAAATTTAGGGACTATAAATAAATTATTTGTTAGCAGCTGTTTTAAATACTTATTGACTCTTGAGACTTATTTGTTTCTGAGGTCTAGAAATTGAGATTTTAATTTTTGTCATTGTTGTTCAGTAGCTAAGTTGTGTCCTACTCATTGTAACTCCATGCCCCATAAGGAGCACACTTTCTCCCAGAGTTTGCTCAAACTGATGTCCATTGAGTTGGTGATGCCATCCAACCGTCTCATCCTCTGCCACATTGTTCTCCTCTCACCTTCTGTCTTTGCCAGCATCAGGGTCTTTCCCAGTGAGTTGGCACTTTACATCAGGTGGCCAGAGTATTGGAGCTTCAGCTTCAGCAACAGTCCTTCCAATGAAGAAAATTCAGGGTTGATTTCCTTTAGGACTGACTGGTTTGTCTCCTTGCTGTCCAAGGGACTCACTCTCAGAGTCTTCTTCAGCACCACGATTTGAAAGCATCAATTCTTCAGTGCTCAGTTTTCTTTATGGTCCAACTCTCACATGCATACATGACTACTAGAAAAACCATAGCTTTGACTATGGATCGTTGTTGGCAAAGTAATGTCTCTGCTTTTAATATGCTGTCTAGGTTTGTCATGGCTTTTCTTCCAAGGAGCAAGCATCTTTTAATTTCATGGCTGCAGTCACTGTCTGCGGTGATTTTGGAGCCCAAGAAAATAAAATCTGTCACTGTTTCTACTTCTCCCCCTTTTATTTGTTATGAAATCATGGGACTGGATGCTGTGATCTTCCTTTTTTGAATGTTGAGTTTTAAGCCAACCTTTTCATTCTACTCTTTCACCCTCATCAAGATGTTCTTTACTTCCTCTTCACTGTCTGCCATTAGGGTCGTATCATCTGCATATCTGAGGTTATTGATATTTCTCCTGGCAGTCTTGATTCCAGCTTATGATTCATCCAGCCTGGCATTTCACATGATGTACTCTGCATGTAAGCAGAGTGACAGTATACAGTCTTGACATACTCGTTTGCCAATTTGAAACCAGTCCATTGTTCCATGTCCAGTTCTTAACTGTTGCTTCTTGACCTGCATACAGGTTTTTCAAAAGACAAATAAGGTGGTCTGGTACTCCCATCTCGTCAAGAATTTTCCACAGCTTGTTGTCATCCACACAATCAAAGACTTTAACATAATCAGTGAAGTAGATGTTTTTCTAGAATTACTTAGCGCTTTTCATGACCCAGCCAATGTTGACAACTTGATCTCTGGTTCCTCTGCCTTTCCTAAATCCAGCTTGTACATCTGGAGTTCTCAGTTTAGGTACTGTTGAAGCCTAGCTTGAAGGGTTTTGAGTATTTCTTTGCTAGCGTGTGAAATAAATGCAGTTGTATGGTAGTTTGAACATTCTCTGGCATTGCCTTTCTTTGGGATTGGAATGAAAACTGACCTTTTCAGTCCTGTGGCCCCTGCTGACTTAATGAAATTTGCTGATATATTGAATGCAGCACTTTAACAGCATCATCTTTTAAGATTTGAAATAGCTCAGCTGGAATTCCATCACCTCCACTAGTTTTTTCATAGTAATGTCTCCTAAGACCCACTTGACTTCACACTTGTGGATGTCTGGCTGTAGATGAGTGACCATAGCATTGTGGTTATTTGGAAGACCTTTTTTTGTATAGTTCTGTGTATTTTTGCCACCTCCTCTTAATCTCTTCTGCTTCTGTTGCGTCCATACCATTTCTGTCCTTTGTTTTGCCCATCTTTGCATGAAGTGTTCTCTTGGTATCTCCAGTTTTCTTGAAGAGATCTCTAGTCTTCCCCATTCTATTGTTTTCCTCTATTTCTTTGCATTGTTCACTTAAGGAGGCTGTCTTATCTTTTC
This sequence comes from Madoqua kirkii, assembly GCA_006408675.1. Lineage (NCBI taxonomy): Eukaryota > Metazoa > Chordata > Mammalia > Artiodactyla > Bovidae > Madoqua > Madoqua kirkii. The sequence goes on along the minus strand of SJYC01077998.1, from coordinate 7,870 downwards.
TTGCTGTTCTCTGAAACTCTGCATTCAGTTAAGTATATCTTCCTTTTTCTCCTTTGCCTTTTGCTTCTCTTCTTTTTTCAGTTATTTGTAAGGCTGCCTCAGACAACCATTTTACCTTCTTGCATTTCTTTTTGAGGGGTTTTGGTCACTACCTCCTGCATAGTGTTATGAACCTCTGTCCATAGTTCTTCAGGCACTCTGTCTACTAGCTCCAATCCTGTGAATCTATTCATCACTTCCACTGTGTAATTGTAAGGGATTTGATTTAGGTCATATCCAAATGGTCTTTCTTCAATGTAAGCCTGAGTTTTGCAGTAATGAGCATGATCTGAGTCACTGTCAGCTTCAGGTCTTGTCTTTGCTGAATGTATAAAGCTTTTCCATCTTTGGTTGTGAAGAATATGATCAATGATTTTGGTGTTGACCATCTGGTGATGTTCGTGTGTAGAGTCGTCTCTTGTGTTGTTGGAAGAGGATGTTTGTTATGACCTTGTGTTCTCTTGGCAAAACTCTGATAGCCTTTGCCTTGCTTTGTAGTATATAGTTATAGTTATTTTCCTTTTCTAAAATATGATTTTTGTATTATTTATCTTTTTAAATTTTTTTTATAACTTTCATGGGAATATTTTGTGAAAGCATTGTTTAAAAGAAAGATCTTGGGTCCAATGTAAGTTTTTTGAGTTGTAAATATTGTTAGTATTTAATACTTTAAAAATATCCTCATACTTCTTCAAGCTGACTGGTATTTATTATGGTTTTCACCTCAGTGGTAAAGAATCCACCTGCTAGGCACCCACAGCCAGACAACCTGGAGGGTCAGGTTGGTGAGGGAGATGGGAGAGGGTTCAGGGTGGAGGGGATACATGTATACTTGTCACTGATTCATACTGATGTATGGCAAAAACCATGACAATATTGTAATGATCTATCAATAAAAGTAAATAAGAAAAATAAGAACTCACCTGCTAATGCAGGAGATACAAGTTCCATCTCTGGGTCAGGAAGATCCCATGGAGAAAGAAATGGCAACCCATTTCAGTATTCTTGCCTGGGAAGTCCCCATGAACTGAGAAGCCTGGTGGGCCACAGTCCATGGGGTGGCAAAAGAGTTGGACTCCACTGAGCCACTAAACAACAACAGTGGCAACCATGTATTTGTTGTTAAGGCATATTGTTTTGGATAAATAGAAACGTTAAATTATTTTAAGCATCCTTGAATATGTCTCCTTTCCCCTTCCTTTTGTTGTCCCCTTTCTTCCCTTTTAAGTAGTGTGATCAAGAGTCCCAAAACCTAACTCTTACTTATTATTCAGCTATCAGCTGGAATGTCACTCTCATAGGAATATATGATTGATCCCATCCCACCAAAGAACTCTGCACCCTCCTCTGCCCCTCTAGTTAAATGCGTCCTTACAGATTTATGCCCTTGTCATATATCACTTCATACAGTTTATAATTATGGATTTATTTGAACAATTATTTGATTATAGCTGTTCCCCAGTTAGACCACAAGCTCCATAAGGACTGTGAAATTTCGCCTCCCACCATCATTGTAGTCCAGCGTGAGTGAGTGAGTGAAAGTCACTCAGTCGTGTCCAACTCTTTGCAACCCCATGGACTATACAGTGCATGGAATTCTCCAGGCCAGAATATTGGAATGGGTAACCTTTCCCTTCTCCAGGGAATCTTCCCAAGCCAGGGATCAAACCCAGGTCTCCCACACTGCAGGCAGATTCTTTACCAGCTGAGCCAGTAGTCCAGCATAGTGTTTATTAAGTGCATGGATGAGTTAATTAACTAAGCACCTTGACTCCTTTTCTTCTTTTAATAGAGTTTTATTCTGGGGCTACATGGAGTCATATACTGGCTATGTTAAAAATATTAAATAATTAGTTTTAATAAGCTGTAAATCTGTGCTATAAATTTTCATGGTTTTCATAATTTTTAGCAACTTTAGAGAATGTTTTAAGTGAAATTGATCTTGGGCTGGAGATGTTGCATTTTGAAGGACTTGGAAAAGAAAGCTTCTTATCTATCTTGGTGTTTTAAGAATTTTTTATTGTTAAGGTTACTTAAAATTCTTATAGGCAGTTTTTCCAATGAGACCTTGAGAACTTTAAAACATAGTTTATTACAGAACCTGATTTGGCTAATAGCTTGTAATAGTTTTAGAATATATTATGAATATTTTGATTAATTGTAGGATAAGGATCATTTCCTCCAATTCCTTGAATATAAGTATTCAATATGAAATATAAAAAGTAGTATAAAAAGTTAGTTGATTTAACAATGTTTTGGGATTGGTAATTTGCATCCCATGCATTCAACTACTTAAAAAAAGTATAATTCAGTGGCTTTTAGTAGTTCAGAGATATGTATAACATCACTGCAGTCAATTTTAGAATATTTTCATAATCCCAGGGGCTTCCCTGGTGGCTCAGAGGTTAAAGCATCTGCCTCCAGTGCAGGAGCCCCAGGTTCGATCCCTGGGTCGGGAAGATCCCCTGGAGAAGGAAATGGCAATCCACTCCAGTATTCTTGCCTGGAGAATCCCATGGATGGAGAAGCCTAGTAGGTTACAGTCCACGGGGTCGCAGAGAGTTGGACACGACTGAGCGACTTCATCTTCGCCTTCATAATCTCAGAAAGAAAACTATACCCTTTGTTATGACCTGCTTACTTTCTTAGGTGAAACTGCTCAGTCGTGTCCGACTGTCTGTGACCCCATGGACTGTAGCCCACCAGGCTCCTCCGTCCATGGGATTCTCCAGGCAAGAATACTGGAGTGGATTGCCATTTCCTTCTCCAGGGGATCTTCCCGACCCAGAGATTGAACCCAGGTCTCCCGTATTGGAGGCAGATGCTTTAACCTCTGAGTCACCAGGGAAGCCTTATCTTACCCTTATCCTTAAGCGACCACTAATTTACTTTCAGTATAGATTTGCCTGTCTCTGTAGATTGTGGACATTTTACATAAAGCTATAGAATATGTATTCTTTGTAATTGGCTTCTTTCACTTAGCATATTGTTTTCAAGGTTCATTAATGTTGTAGCATGTAGGATGTATCAGTACTACATTCTTTTTATGACAGGTAATATTCTGTTGTATGGATATACAGCATTTTTATCCATTCATTAGTAGGTAGACATTTAGGTTGTATCCACTGTTCTGGCTTTTATGAATAATGATGCTGTAAAATTTGTGTGCAAGTGTTTTCTGTGGTTTTATGTTTTTATTTGGGTAAATGCCTAAGAGTAGAATTTCTTGGTCATATGGTAATTCTGTGTTTAACTGTTTAAGGAACTGCCAGGCTATTGTTGGTTGAGTTTTTGTTGTTACTGAAATTTTGTCAGACTGATTAGTGCGTATGAGTTGAAGCCCTATAAGGAGAATGACCATCTGGAATTAGATAGCAAATTGCTTGACTTCAAGTCTGTTAATCTAAGAACTTTCTGTCACAGTTGATCTAGTCCTTTACCTTATTTTATTTTTGTTTAGAATGCATGTGTATGGATTGGCTCCATGTCTTCATCTTTTAGGTTACTTACCTACTTATCAGTGTACCGTCTTACTTGGAGACTTAACATATATTCACATATACTTTGGGAAGGAGTTCATGGTGGGGATGTTAATTGAAAATCGGTATTTTTTCCCCTAAAATTTATATAGTTTGTTAACGTGTAAAATACTGAATGGGAGATATTTATGCAACTTTTTTATGAATTCTTAAACAGACTGAGGCATAAATTTTAAAAGAGCTGAAAATGATGTCAAGTTTGACAGAATAATTTCTTTTCAAATTTCAGGTGTTGTAAAATTCATATATCAAAATCTAAAAGTTAAGTCTTTGAAATCTGTCACCATCTCCGTTTTCTCCAACCTCAAATGCTACTTTGGGTGACAGGTTAAAGAAGACTTTGTGTTTTTTATTGTTGTTGCTACATTGTATTTGACTCACAATTATGGCTTTTCACATTTTTGGCTGTCTGTGCCATAAACAAATTATTCAGTTCAGTCGCTCAGTCGTGTCTGACTCTTTGTGACGCCCATGGACTGCAGCACACCAGGCTTCTCTATCTATCACCAACCCCTGGAGTTTACTCAGACTCCTGTCCATTGAGTTGGTGATGCCATCCAACCGTCTCATCCTGTGTCATCCCCTTCTCCTGCCCTCAATCTTTCTCAGCATCAGGGTCTTTCAGATGAGTCAGTTCTTTGTATCAGGTGGCCAAAGTATTGGAGTTTCAGCTTCAACATCATTCCTTCCAGTAAATATTATTGGAACAAACAAATTATTAGGTGCCTCTCACTCCTGAGTAACAACTAGGCCTCTTTGAAGTTATGAGAGAGTATTTATCATTTAATTTAATATTATCATTTAATTTAATATTATTTATTTATGGTGATGAGCTATATATACATTTAATAGTGCAGTAGAAGGTAGCAAAAAAGTTCATCTGAGTTCAGATGAATGACAAAAGCAGTAAATGTTACAGAAATCAGAAGTGAGATTCAGAGAATTAAGCATCTGTTGTTTACATGGGCTTGAGGGGTAAATGAGCTGTTACTTCCTTTGTGTACAGATACAATTTATTTAAGCATGCTTTAAATTCTTTGAATGCAGGATTTATATTTACCCTTGTGTGTATTTAGGAATTGTTCTTTGGGAAATTAGGTAAACATTTGGAGCTTGTGGAGTTAGTGTAGCATATTGGAGCCAGAAAGATGCTTAGAGGTAGGCTTAGCCCAGACAGTGTACAGGGCACGTGATACAGGCTGGGTCATTGGTCAGGTGCTTCTTCCATATATTACACATATGGATTGGTGTCCTTGCCCACATTTCCCTCCAGATTCACCATTTTAAAAGGTGTTAAGTCAATCTTTGTTCTCATTCAGGTTTGTTTCATATATCAGTTACAAAAGATACTGTATACTGAAGGAAGCTTTTCTGATAGTATTCCCAAGTCACTGGCTTATATTCCCTACCAAATAGCTAACATTTATCCTATCCATTACTTTTCAGTGAACCCCTTTATTTATTTATACTTCCTTGATGATTTTGCATATTGGAAGACATAAGCATTCACTTATCACATATGCATTTAAGAAGCTTTCCTCTCTCTATGCAGAAATTTAGGTATAATGAAAACAAAACTCTAAATTTTATTTCATTCTGTTGGAGGAGTGCGTTAATTTCCTGGGTTCTGTCTCGTCACAACAAAATTGAAAGCATCGTACCAGCATTACAGCTCTCGGATGGACCAGTGTTGCAGCTCAGTTTTATTTAGAAAATAAAGGAAGCTACATCCTCCAGGCCTGAGGGCATGACGACCCAAATGAGAGAAGAGAAGAGAGAGAGAGAGAGAGACCCCCGGCCCTTTGGCTCCTCTTTTTATGTGTTTTTTCTCCTCCCCCTGAGCCTGCCCTGTGTAAACTGGGCTAGCCAGGTGTGCTGCTTGTTCTGCCTGAGGTCCTCACTCAGGTCCTTGGACCTTCCTCTGTTCTGTTTTCGCGGGCATAGCCACCGCCATTTTGGACTCCCCTTTTCCTATTCTAACTACCTACCAGCTTTTTCAAGGAAACTTAGTAAGATACTTTGAAATTTTTATGGTATTCTAACCTGCTTTTCCATGGCATTTTGGGCAGTGATTATGTTTATATTTATCTAAAATATAATGTATGGATTGCAAATTAATCCTCTGCTGCTGCTAAGTCACTTCAGTACTGTCCAACTCTGTGTGACCCCATAGACAGCAGCCCACCAGGCTCCCCCGTCCCTGGGATTCTCCAGGCAAGCACACTGGAGTGGGTTGCCATTTCCTTCTCTAGCAAATATCTAATATTATTGATAGAGGTACATTGTCCTGAGATTTACTAGGTTTAACAGAATAATTTTTTTGAGGTTATGATGGACTGTTTGGCTGCCATTAAAAAGTAAGTTTTAAAATATTTTTTAATAATATAGAGAAAATCTTTCAGGTATAATGGCATATAAAAAACAGATTTAAAAAGCCTTTTCAAATTGTTTGCTCCAATTTATCTTTAAACATACACACATATCTGTATGCTTAGTCATATAGAAAAGGCTGCAAACTAATTAACTGAAGTCTTAACAGTGATTATCTTGGGATGTAGTAATTGTGTGGACTTTTATTTTTTAATGTCTGTTCTTTGGACATTGCCCAGAGTTTTAAATTTTATTTAAATAAATAATACATTTTTAAAAACTAGAGGTTTGTGGGACTGTATTGTATCTTCTGCGTTGGTGGGTGGATTCTTCACTGTTAGCACCACCATTTCCTTGTTGGTGAGTTTCCATTTTATTTTTTTGAAAATGTGACGTCATCAAATAATTTAGGTAGAAAAGTGATGTGACTAAAGTCAGTGGTTTATAATTTAAAAATTTAAACTGATTAACAACAAGGTCCTACTGTATAGCACAGGGAACTATATATTTAATATCCTGTGAAAAATGATAATGGAAAAGAATATGAAAAGAAATACATGTATAACTGAGTCACCATGCTGTACAGCAGGAATTAAACATATCATTGTAAATCAGTTATATTTCAGTAAAACTAAAAAAAAATTTTTTTAACCACTCTTAAAAACCAGTAATTTTCATTGATTTTGAGTAGCTGATTTCGTTGATTTTGAGTAGCAGTCTTCAGATAGGGGCATGCTTATTCCTAGGAGTACATGTAGACTTTCCAGGGGGTACACTGGCAAAAATAGTTTGAAGGATTTATTTTCCTGAGTTTTATTATTATTGTCTGTTCTTGCCTAAAAATGACATGCCTGAGAACTGCCTGTGGTTTATTATATTTCAGTAAAACTAAAAAAAAATTTTTTTAACCACTCTTAAAAACCAGTAATTTTCATTGATTTTGAGTAGCTGATTTCGTTGATTTTGAGTAGCAGTCTTCAGATAGGGGCATGCTTATTCCTAGGAGTACATGTAGACTTTCCAGGGGGTACACTGGCAAAAATAGTTTGAAGGATTTATTTTCCTGAGTTTTATTATTATTGTCTGTTCTTGCCTAAAAATTGACATGCCTGAGAACTGCCTGTGGTTTAGGCCCTTGGTACTAAAAAGTGTGGCCCACTTCCCAGCCACATTGTGTTTACTAGGTGCTTGTTTTTTGGAAGGACTGATGCTAAAGCTGAAACTCCAGTACTTTGGCCACCTCATGCAAAGAGTTGACTCATTGGAAAAGACTCTGATGCTAGGAGGGATTGGGGGCAGGAGGAGAAGAGATTGAGATGGCTGGATGGCATCACCGACTCGATGGACGTGAATCTGAGTGAACTCCGGGAGTTGGTGATGGACGGGGAGGCCTGGAGTGCTGCAATTCATGAGATCGCAAAGAGTCGGACACGACTGAGCTACTGAACTGAACTGTTAGAAGTGCAGAATCTCAGACCCACCCCAGACCTATTGAGTCATAATCTGCATTTTTAGCAAGAACCCCGGGTGATTTGCCTGCACTTTGAAGACTTCTAGCTGTCCCATATCCTATTTCTCAATTGCAAAAGAGGCATGCTTCTCCTCTATTCCGTAGAATGTAAGAATCTTCCGAGTGCCAAACAAAGGACTGTTGTAAAAGTTAGAATTGAGGCTGAGAAGGTGAATGACAAAAAAAAGTCTAGTTGTAAAATAGGTGGCTTTCAATTCTTCCTTTTTAAACAAAATAAAAAGATCTAAATCAACCTGTTTGTTAGTAGATCATAAACAGTAATTTTTAATGATAGCTCATCATGTGATTTTTTACATATAATTCTGAAGGTAGTCAAAAAATTAACAGTACTAGCAGAAATTCCTTCTGTTTCCATATATTTGTGTAAAATTTTCAGTACATACATCTACAA